>SNQJ01S0028769.1:216665-238590 GCA_010110895.2 Picea sitchensis
AAGAGTTGAAGACATATGAAAAAACTAATAAATGAAAATAAGACTTGGGTAACACAGAAGGAATAGTCATCAATCTAAAGAATCAACTTGAACATGCTAAGAAAATGGAAGAAGCCCTGAAGATTCAGTTGACTAAAAAGGAAGAGACATGTCACATGTTGAAATCAGAAATAGTCAATCTCAAAAAGATGATTGAAAAGACAAATAAAATTGTCAATTTCCATAATAGATCGTCTATCCTAGATAAGATTATGAACAGTCAAATATCCGTTGATTACAAAACTAGTCTTGGATACAATAAAAAAGAAGACAATGACAAGTGGAGCACCATTTACAAACATGAGAAAGGATCATCCTTCTCAAAAAGAAAAGGTGGAATTACAAAGCAATCACAAGTCGTGAACTTTTTTAAGGAAGGAATCTATAGAAGTAAAAAGGAAGAAGAAAATCAAAAGAGATATATCTCAAGCCAAAATAAATTAAAGAATGGAAACACATTCAATGGCTATTTATTTTCTTGTCATAACTTTGGTCATAAAGCAATGGACTGCAAGAAACTATAGAAAGGATATACAGGAAAATCCAAAAACTCAATTAGATGTTGGAGATGCAATTTTATTGGGCACACATCAAAATTTTGTCATACAATGATATGTTACAACTGTGATAGGTTTGGACACAAATCCAAAAATTGCAAGAGTTCAAAAAGTCAATCCTTAAATAAGTCATTCAAGTGAGGGAGAAAATCTAATAAAATTTGGAAGAAGAAAGGAAATGACAAATCTCCAAAAACAAAATTAGAAAGAGAAGGTCCAAAAAGAAAAATATCTCATAGAGAGATATGGAGAAGAAAATATGAAGGGGAAAGCAAGAAAGATGATATTACACCTGAAAGTGAAGAAATTAACAATAAAAAAATGATGGGTGAAGGTCCTAATACAGAATATGAAATTCAATATGAAATAGATCAATATCAAGAAAGGGAAGTGCCTATAGTAGAAAAATATGGGACAATATCAAATTCTTATGATGTCATAATTTGTTAGCCAAAGAAAGAAAATCCAAAAAGAAGTTTAAAATTGGTTTCTACAAAATCGAAGGATTATGCCAAGAGTTTTTAAATAACATATGTAAAATCTTGACTATCTAAATATTAGTGGTGAAAAGAAAAATCATTAATAGGGGGAGTTGTAGAATACAAAGAAGGAGAAAATGGACAAAGCATAACATCTCCTTAGGGGGAGTATAACCTCAGAGGGAACAAGAAAATATCATTTTTGTCATTTTTGTAAAAAGGGGAGGAGAAAAAAAAAAGTAGTAGAGAAGTTCAAGGGGTATCATTCAGCAAAGATCAATTGATAAAAAAAATTGGTATTAAATCAATTGGTATCAATCCTCAATTAATATTCCTATGAAATATCAAAGAAAAAAAAGAAGCAAATCAAAAAGATCAGTAAGATTCATACTCTTGTTCTATTTGACAAAGGAAATTTAGTAAAAACTCAGGGGGGAGTATTTTGGTTATCAAATAAGAAAGTAATTAGATTAAGGTTTGAAACACTAGATCACTACAAATGGGTATCACTACAAGTTTATATCAATAAGACTACTTATTTGAACACAAGTATCCCAATGGATTAAAATAAGAAATTGATAAATTGACAGGGGGAGAGACCTTGTCAGGAAGAGCTACCCTTTTGGAAACAAAGGGGGAGAGCAGTCAAAGGCATGGAGAGAAGATTGACAGGAGGAGTCATTTAGTTATGGCAAGCAGAGCATGATTGGAGGGGGAGTTACTAAGGTTTAGATTTTGGTCAGCAGCATACAGACAGACAAAGATTAATCATAGGGGGAAGAAACCATTTGCCATTGATGTCAAAGGGGGAGAGTAACTTCAGAGGAGAGAAGAATCATCACAGGGGGAGTTTGTGTATGAAGTTGGTTTGTTTCCCTCAATGAAAAAGGGAACGATTGTTGGACATATTGTCATTGATGTCAAAATCCAATGTCATTATGATGTGATGATGAGTTTTTATGAACAACATGCAGAGGAATCTACCTAATCTCAGGAAAGGTGGCGTATAAAACTTCATGAGATCAACACAATGCAGAAAAACTATCGGGATTGTCATTGATGTGATTTCATTGATGTCGACAGTCGATGTCATTATGATGTGATGATGAGTTTTTATGAACATGTAGAGGAATATACCTAAATCTCAGGAGAGGCAGTGTATAAGATTTCACGAATCAACGCAATGCAAAAACGCTATCGGGATCGAATTCCCAACAAGATCAATGATGTCGATCAATTAGAATCCAAGTACAAAACCAAAAATCTCAAAAGGGAAAGCGCATTGTAGAAATGCGATCGGGATTGAAATCCCCATAGTAAAACTACAAAATAATCGAGGAATAATATTGTCCATTGATGTAACATCCTACTCTTGCACGCACTAAGCAAACTTATTGTTTGAGGACACTTGCTTGCAAGTGATCCGGATTATTATACTATTGGGCGTTTGATTATTATTATGAGGCATTATGGATATGATGACATGTTATTTTGTTGTATTGACATAGACAGGTGTTATTGACTCAGTTCTCCTGAGTGTGCAGGACTTTGGACCTCGAGGATGCAGATGCATCAATGAAACCCTTGGACTCTGGATCGAGTCAGGGAGTGGACTATTGGTATTTTATTGTTCTAGATATGACATATGTACATCTGATTAGATGTTATGATGATTGATTATTATTGCTGACATGATTTGTTGATGATGCAGGCTAACGATAGCTTGCCGACCAGACTCACATGTGGAGTAGAGGGGTCACGCACGAAAACCAGAGACGTTGAGGGAGAGGTGTGGATAGCAGCCCTGCCACAACCTACTAGCACTCCCTCTGTGGCTCAAACTGTAGTTTAATGATTACCTAGCTCGAGAAGACCCACGATTCCATGAGGGTAGACTGTGACAGTTGCTCACGATCATTCTAAGGGGCGTGCAATAAGGCAGGGGCCTTATTCCTTAGAGGCCCTTAGTCTCACACAATATCACCTAGCATAGTATTGACTCCAGGGGTTTGATGTCTACCAAGTCAGTCAAGAGGTGAGTGGAACCCTTAGAGCACGTAATGCGTCCTGAAGGGCACGTCGCACAAGGAAAACAGAAAAAGGTGAGTGGCACCCTTGGAGCACCTAGTGCGTCCTGAAGGGAACGTCGTGATTTCAAAGGGTAAGTGAATAATCCTAGTCATCCTTAAATTGAATGACGTTATAAGTAAGATAAAAAATAAAAATAAAAACAATTTCCCTAATAAAAATGTCGCCCAGCCTAGGAAATTAAAATCTAGGTCTAAGTGATACTTGTGGAAAAAAAACAATATAATCATAATTAAACATGTGACGAGAAGGGGGTAAGAAATTCAATTAATTTATGAAAATCAAATTATATTGAGGGATTAAAATTTTAAAAGGGAATTGATTGTTTTTCTACATATCCTAACTAAAATTTATTAATTAAAAAGAAAAAGGGGTAAAAGATGATTTTTCTACACTTGCTAAATTGAGTTTTAGTTAAGAAGGAAAAAGAGGAAAACTTTAAAAAATAGGAAACTAGGGGAAAGAGGGGAAACATAAAGAAAAAGGAAACGTAAGGAAAAAACAGAATGACCAACTTAGTAAGGAATCTTGCCTTTAAGAACTTTCTAATATGAACTCAACTAGGAATTTAGTAAAGGCGTAAATCTTTTAAAATTTGTAAGGGAATATGGGGACACCAAGGAGCAATTTTAAGAATGCTTCTAGGTGGGTGAGGGAAATAGGATTAATTAAATAATTAATGAAATTAATTTTCGATGCAACTAGGGGGATGTGTGACATGTGTACGGGGGAGGTTTCTCTAAATTAATTTAATGAAAAATAAATTAAATGGGAAATTGGGAAAGAAATCACTTAGAAACTCTTTAAAAAGGATGGAGGAGGAGGAGTATGGATCTCTTCTTGATGTGTAACATTATGCTGTAGAATTTTTTCCTTGACTGACTTATCTTGTGGGAGTTGGGATACCTAGCTCGGGTAACGAGTGGTAGATCGACCTGGTGAGGCGAGTTGGGTTCTAGCTGGTCTTGGTTTAGTGTGTGTGGCCCCTTTGTGGCTCAGAGGGATCAGGGGGAAAAAGAGTACCCATAGCGTTGGTTGGGAGGTACCGATGAAGTCACATCGATCGACAAGTGAGAGTTGGACGGAGCGCACAGGACAACGACTTGGAGTTGTCACCTTGGGATATAGTATGCATGCGTTTATTTTGAATGGTAGATAAATAGTGTTCTTGCGCTTCCATTTCTGCACTTTTAATTGTGTAAAGAAAAGTGTTTTACTCATCATTTTTATTCGAGAACTTAAAGTCATCATAGCTTTACGCTCCCTGCTTGAATTGATTTCCTTAGAAACCAAATCCCTGATTGCTATGACTATTCTGTTTGTTTTATTGATTATTATGAAGAGATTGTGCTTTATCTTTCATCCTCATCCCTAGATCATCAGTCCACGCCTGAGCAGTCAACCAGGAGCTGAATCGATGGTCATCACTTCAGTGTTAATAGACCTATAGATTCTAATTCGCTACTTTTCTGTGCGTTGATTGAAGGGTAGTTTGTCCAGGTGTCTACCCCTGTTGATTGTTCCTCGCTGAATGATTGTCGTGTGCCCTCTTGCGATTTGAATACCTCTGCTTATTGTTTATCTCTTCTCTCTGGGAACAACTTAATTCTCTCTGCATTTTAAATCATATATGGATTGTGTTGTTGTCCACTTGAATGGCAACATTATTTACTTTTATTGCTCTGCGTTTGACAATGATTTGTAGTTTCTTTTAATGTGCGATGGTGGCATTTGTTACTGTGTAATGGTTGAAAGTCATTACTTTTATTACTGCAATTTTAACTTTTGACTGCAATTTATTATATTTTGACGATGGTCCCTTCTCCGTAGAATTCAACCCCCCCCCTTAGCATTTGTGACAGCGTTCTAATAACCAGACTGTGTGTTTCCTTGACTGAGAATAATGATGATATAACTTGTCTGTGTTTTTATTTAACTCTGTGTTTTATTACATCCTTTTTCTCTGCGCTTTTAATTGCTTAACCTTGGAATTTCTCTGTGCTTGGGTCGATAAATATCTGCGACCTTTTAATGACTTTTCCCATTGTTTTAATGGAAAATATTTGTGTCTGATGTTATCTAGCGTTGAGGTGGGGTGACCCTCTACGTTTTTATTCCAGCGTTGAGAGGTTATCCTCCACGTTTTTATTGTTAGACCATCGCTTCCACCCCCGCTCCTCTTGGTTTTTGATCAGCTTGCACCCCATGAATTTATGAGCCAATACCCAGTTCCTATGCATCAAATTCCCCTTTCTTTTTACCCAACGATCCCATCTATTAACCCAATATTTTATACTTAACTCGGTGGTTTAATTAGACATAAAATTTATATATAGTAATCTTAATTTACAACGATTTTTATTGTGTGGTTGTGACGACTTATATAGAGACTTCCTTAGGCAGTAAGTTTATAGAACGTGATGTTAATGTGCAACGCTTTATTGTTAGTGTGAATGTGTTGAGACAGGCAACGATTTCATTGACCGTAATCGTGTAGATAGAAATTTTAATGTGACAACATTATCCTTTCTTTTTTTTCACTCTGCGTTTTACATGTACAGGGATAGCGTTAATTCATAGTGTTTTGATATAGTGATTCATATAGATTTTAATACATTTGGGTCAGTGACTTTATGCAACGATTTTAGTGATAGCAATGTAATTTACACAGAGATATTTATGTATTATACATTGAAAGGAAGTAAGTGATTACACAGAACGACCGTGAATTTAATTAGCAAAGTGGATGGTAGACAATGACTTCAAGGATACAGTGACCCTTAATAGTAGTCCACCTTAATTACATTGTTATTGACAACTCTATGGAAGGACAACATTTCCTGTACTTGTCAGCGTTTTTGTAGGTGAATATTCGTTGGGTATTCGCGTGCAACATTTTTGTATATCCACGGTTTTAATTACTACCCATGTTGACAACAATTCTGCAATGATATCATTTTAGTAGTTATGTCAAAAGTTTAATCTCATCAACGTTTTATTTCTTTCCAAGTTTTAAATTCTACCAAGTTTAATTATATCAACGTCGTATTTCAGTAATTATATCAGTTTTGTAAGTAAATAGAAGTTTTATCAATCATGTGCTTATTCTTTTTATATAAACATTAATTGTGTGTAGTTGCCTTACTTTCCAATGTAACCCTTTATTGGGTTCAACTTTTAAAAGGTGTAATGTGATCATTTATTTCAAATTCCCTTCTCTTCATATTTAAAATTTAACTTTATGCATAAAACTAGAATTTCATTGGAGAGATGTAGATAAGTCTGCACAAAAGTTGATAAACATGTTGTGGGATATGACCTTGAGTTCTTCAATTACTTAAAGTTTTGGTGAGATTCAAGTTTCCCTTTGACCTATCGCTAGTTTCCTAACTCTTTTCTCTCCCTTTTTAATATTTTCTCTATATTTATATATATGGTTAAGAAATGCTCGATTGTTTCTTTCACTATATAGAGATTAAAATAGAAAACCCCTGCACACTAAGTTTATAATTATTACTCATTTATCTCTGTTTTACTGTGCAGGAGACCCCATTGAGAAAAAAGGTGTCTCTTAAGAAAGCAAGAAACCATCGTCTAACTGCGCAATTTAGTTAAGGGATGATAGGCATCTTGTGTCTTGTCGACCTATTGCTTGGGGGGCGTGGGTGTAGTCTTCTTGTCAGCTATTTTGGCTCTTAGCGTTTTGGAATTTTCTTGAGTCCATCGCCCAGATAGGTTATGTGCACCAGGGTTATTGTCGTGCCTATCACCTGGGGATGGCATGATCCACGATGAGGGGATCATGGAGCGCCCTATTGGATAGAGGTGAATGATAACTTGGCCGGAGTTTGTGCTTCCCATTGTGGGTGTTGTTGATCATTGTAAGTTTGTTGTTGGTGCTTGGGTTGTAACTCCTTCATGCATTTGGTGGCACGCCATAGAGGTTCTAGTGACTAGACATCGAGGCCATTGTGTCGGAATTGTGGAGGTTTTCCTTAGCTTGTAGGCATTGTCGTGTTGTGTCTTGGGAGGGTAGTCTTTCCTTCTTTTGGTTTACACATGTTTCACCCAGTTGGTTTTTGTGCTAGTGTGTGGATTCAGGTTGTCTACTGCTTGATCTACGTGTGTGGTGTTCATTGTCAGGTGGTGTGGTTTAACTATGTCATTGTTTCCTTCCTTCCTAAAAACAAAAAAAAATGGACTTTTTTCTTCGCTTGGAGTCATAATGATAGGGGTCATTACATATGGTATCAGATTGGGTTCAACCAGTGACTTGGGAACACTACGACTTTCGTTGATATGATATTTGATTATAATGTTGCTAATTAAGTTGACTTGTATTCGTGTAGGTAATCATGGTTAGAGGAAGTCGTGGAGGCAGATGACAGGGTGCTAGAGGAGGAGGCGCGACACCTCCAGTCGCATCCACGCCTAAGGGGTCTAACCCCCAACGAGACGACTAGGTTGTCGGGCAGGAGTAGATAGCAGTGGGTGATGTGGTTGGGCTGATGAGGTCCTTTCAGCGCATGTCTGAGGCATTAATCATTCGTTTGGATAGAGATCAAGCTAGGGTGCCTGCACCCCCTGAGGGTCCACCGCGCGCTTCGGTCGGTACCGGTAGCATTCACCATGAACTCAAGAAGGTCAAATTTCTCGAGTTCTTTGGTGCCCCGAACGACGCAGTCGTTGAGGCATGGTTGGAGAATACTGCGATGTGATTTACACTTCGCGACTATACCTCCAACATGAAGGTCTGCATGGCGGTCCTTTAACTGAAAGGGAGTGCTCTTCTATGGTTGAAGACACTCCTGCCACAACTGAACATGGTTGTTGAAGACGTGTGGGAACTGTTCGAGGAACGGTTCCGAGAGAGGTACCTATCAGAGGAATTCATTGAGAGTCATCTCAACGAGTTCAACTCCTTGTGACAAGGCGGTCGTACGATGCCCGATTATGAGGCTCATTTTATGGAGTTGCTTCAATATGCTCCACACCTTAATACCGAGAAACTTAAGGTCAACAGGTTCTTGTTTGACCTTAATGTCAACATACGTGCAAAGGTTAGGATTTTTATGCCTCAGACCTTGCATGATGTCTTCCATAAGGCCCTCATAGTAGAGGAGGAGCTTATTAGCGAGGGTTAGGGCAGGACTCCAACGAGACTAGCAGGGCAGGTGTCATCTGGTGCGCAACAGCATCAAACACCAACTAGACATACACCAGGATATCATGGCTTCCAAAGAGGATCCACTTTCCCTACACCTCGGTGACCAGCACCTCAGCATCAAACTCCTTACTGAGGAACACAAAATCAACAGCAGCGTCAACCGCAGCCGCAACAGTTTAGGCATGTTTAGCAGAACATACCAGGATTCCAGGCTAGTGGGCCGTTAGATTCTACTTTGGGTACCAGGAGTACTGGACTGAATAAGGGGTGTTGGACCTATGGGGAGCCAGACTACCAGCGCAACTGCCCAGTGGAGAAGACTAGAGCATCTGGATTAGCCGGACCCACTACCGTGGGAGATTTTGGCAAGGACCATCGGATTCATGCAGCGGTGAATAACCACTAGTCAAATCACCAATCGATTGTGCTCGAGACATTAGGTACCATCGCTAACCATACCCTTAGTATTTTGATACATCCCGGTGCTACTGAGATTTTCATTTCAGGTGCAGGGCTAAAGAGGATTAAGGTAAAGGAAGTTGAACATGATGAGTTTAGCTTTGTAGAGATGGCTTCGGGAGCCAAACAGAAGGTGGGAGGAAAGGTTACGGTTGTACCCTTAACCTCAGAGATTTTTTCACCGGGGCCAACTTGTATGTCACAATCTTAGGATCTTGCGACGTCGTGATTGGTATGGACTAGTTGGAATCAAATGAGGAAATACTCAATTGTAAGTAGAAACGGTTGATATTGGTCGATGATGAGGGACAGAGACACGCGATTGTAGGACGGAACCAGGGAGTTTCCCTGAGGTTCATCTCGTCCTTGCAGCTACAGAAGAGCATGTGCAAGGGATGTAATCTTTATGCGATCCTTGTCTTAAACGAGAAGGGAGTAGCAGAATTTCTATAACACCTTCCTATGGTGAGAGATTTTGCGGACGTCTTCCAAAAGGAGTTAACCGATGTTATCACACTAAGTTGCCTTGGGTCTTTAGCCTTTAGTTTTATTTTTTTCCTTAATCCCTTAGATTTTAATTTTTGATTTGTCCCCATAAAAGTGTGTTTGTTTAGGTTCCCTTGATAAATAAAGGTTTAAGTCATGACTTATGTTTTGATCCTCACACAAATCTTTGACTCAGGACCGTTTTTTATGAGCTATATTTTGATCCCCTTCATGACTTGACACTAGGATTGACTCACTCCACGATCATCTTGACTTGAATTACCACTTTCCTCACTCATTCCCTCATAACCTTGCCTTGATGTCCCCTTTGTGATTTTCTTATTGGTCAAATCATTTTTTGAAAGGGAGCGCTGCCAACTCATCAGGAGTTTCTGTAGTGCAATTCCTGTCCATAATATTTTACCATGATTTGTGGTTATGGTGCTGATGTCATATCTTCCTTGTTTTCAGTTCCATGGGTGGTTAAAATATGTTTTCAAGGTTTCATATTTATGAGCTCTGCTAACAGTTTTCGAATTTTGAAAAACTCAAACTGTTGCGCTGCATAAACTACCAGTTCCGACTAGTTGGAAGCAACGCTACTAGATCTTATGCTGAGGTGGATACAGAGGCCTAGTTTCTCATGATACTTTCCTAAGATCTTGCTTAAGCTTCGAGTTGTCTCTATTCTCCAGGTATTTTGCGTTCTTTCCCCCTCTGCATATCAATTTCAAGGAGAAATTAGCGCTCGATATTTTGGTAGCCATCGTGCATGCATAGCTGGAGGCGATCTTTTCCTCACACCATCCTATCTTTTTTTCCTCCAATCAAACCTGCAGATCCCACCACCTGTTTATTGGTTTTGATGCACCTCCCCGCCATTGCTCATGAGCTCTTAGTTTCCAAGCAACTCTTATCTTCTGCATGTGCAATGTGCTACCCATAAACGCTACTGAAGTGACGTTGTTTTTTCCCTTACCTCCTCTATCAGTTGAGTTGAATTGTTTCGACCAGTTTCAAAGATAATCATAGGGTATCCCTTCATTATATGTTTTTCCTCAGTATTCATATATGTACACATTCAAGGGAGATATTTTCACAATCATTCTTTCCTAATCTAGCAACCAGTCCGAATTAAGGAAATTCTTGAAAAGGAGCAGCCATTCTTTACTTGAGGTCTGAATCTTTGACCCTCCTGGTTATCACCACTCTATATCCCTAAAGTTTTTGATCCTAAACTATGGAGACTCCTCAGAAGAAGAAGTCACACAAGGGAGGTAATGTGGTTAGAACTGAGCCTGTAGACATGCATCTATTCACGGCAGAGCCCATGGTTAGAGAAGTTTTTCGAAGGGTGGGATGCCTCTCTTTCTGCCAAAATATGCAAAGAGGTCATCTTGAGGTGACAAGGAAGTTTCCCTTACATTTTGATGGCTTTAAGACCAAGGTAGGGGACCTATAATTTGAGGTGTCTGAGACCTCCATTTCAGTTGCTACAGGGATCCCTATCACTGGTGAGAGCTGGTTTAAATCCATGGCCTTAGATGCAGCCTATGCCAAATATTTCCTTAAGCATGAATATCAAAATGAAAATATTTCCAAAGGGGTGCCAAGAAATCATCTGGTTGGGGAATTCGATAAACTATTGAGGATCATTTAGAGGTACTTTACGTGTGAAGGGAGGTTCAATACACTATACCAATACCATATATGGATTCTGCTGCATTTTACTGGCAAAATTGAAATGAACATTCCCTTCTACTTGCTAAGGAGCATAGGCAAAATGTCAGACAGGGTTCAATCTAAGTCAAAGGTTGTGGATACCAACATCTTTTATTCTAGGTTGATTAGAATCTTGGTTTCTGAAGAAATAAATAAGAAGGATATCTCATAGGAACATTTCATTATTGTTGCCCCCATGAAGTTGGACATAGCAACTACTACTCAATCGCAGATAGCAAGCCCTTTTCCATCCACCAGTGCTACTAAAGCAGGTACTAGCAATAAAATAAAGAGAAGAGTTCATGTTCAATATCAAGAGGCCATCAAGGAGGTTGCAAGAACTGAGGAGGAGGCCTATCATCCTCCACAGAGAGACCTTTCACCCCCTCCTGCACCATAGTTAGAAGAGGTCCCTTCCTCTACTAAGACTACATCAAAGAAAGGGAAGAATCTACACTTCTCCTCATATCTTTCAACAATCAGCACCAAAGTCAAAAGGCCTTTCACAAGGTCATAAACTCTTAAAGAGGATATTGAAGAACAGGTCCTACCAAAGGTCTCCACTCTAAAAAGGAATAAATATAAGGGCAAAGGCATTGAGAATCTTGTTGCAATAAAGGAAGTAATCCCTATGCAACAGGAAGAGGAAGCCATAAAAAATCTTGTTGAGACTGTTCACATCACTACTCCACCTAGTAGCCAGACATTCAGAAGATTAATCACGCAACTCAGGGATGCTAAGAAGCAGGTGGCTCATTTAAAAGTAGAAGCTATGTCTGACAAGATTAAAATGAAAGAACTCATGGATGGCTACATCCACACTCTTGATCTAGCAAGATTTGCAACAAGAAGAGCCCAACCTCTTCATAGGCAGTTCAAGAACCTCTATAGGCAAAACAGAGATTTTCAATCTCAGAACAGAAATCTCAAAGCCGAACTGCAACTATTCCAAGATGAAATGGCTCAAAGGAACTTGAATGTATTGGTTGAAGCTTCTATTGAAAAGGAGAAACCAACAACCAAGGAGAGCATAGCTCCAGTGAAGAAGCATGCCACTTCTAAAGGGAAGAAGCTTGTTGTGCCAAACGGAAGTCCTCCTTCTACAATAAGGAGTGTCAGGTTAATGAAGTAACTGGTGAAAGGTGAGCTCCATTTTTTAGGATGGCCCCTTTTTGCAAAGATAATAAATTGATGAAATAATACATCTGCCACCTATACAGGTTATACAGGCTTCTATTACTTACTGTTCAGAGTTTTGGGTTTTCACAAAGAATTAATCCCTTCAACAGTAGTAGCGTAGACATTCTGTAGCGCTATGGCGCTACAAAATACTTTATTTTTGATGTTCCACCAGTCTGCTACCTATAACGTTGCCAAATCGCCTAAGACTAATGGCGCTGCTAATACCCAAGGTTGCTACCAATTCTGTGAATGTTCAAGTGAAGGTGCTTCGAATTATGATGGCGCTGCCGAATTTTTAACAGAAGAGTGAATTATACAGGCGGGCGCTACCGAAAGTTTGACAGGATAGACAGGCGGGCGCTACCGAAATTTTGACAGAGGCTGAATTTTTCATAGAAGACACACAGGCTTGGCACTACCTTTTCAACTTGCCTATTTCGGATATTGCGCTACAGAATCACGGGAAATTTGGTAAAGGCGCTACAAAGTGAGCTACTCAGAGCACTACGAAATGATACTACCAACAGATACCAGGAATCAAAGAGAGTCGAGTTAGAATCTTTATGAATAGCTGATGATGTGGATAATTGCAGAGATAGCTATTGGAAGCATGATGACAGTTACATGCCCCTGAAGGACACTTGGCAGGCAAGGAGTTGTGCATCAAAGGGAGATCAAGTCAGTCCAAAAATTGTTTGGATCAATGACCAACATTTTCCCTTTTATAGCACAGTTGTTAGTTAAGTTGTTAGATGGAATAACTTCTTAGAGATTTTCATGGGAAGAAGGCTAGCTCATACCTCTAGTTGTGGCCTCCCCTTTTGCTATAAATAGGTAGTCTAAATGCTTTAGCAGGTTCGTATGGTTGAGCTAGTCTCCCTTATACTGTAATATTTTGATAAATTTACTGTGTACTAGTTATGTACTTGATTCGAGACTTCCTTGTTAATAGAAATCAACTTTCTTATTCCAACTTATTTGCCTCTGATGTTGAAGTGTTCATGCTTGAATGATTCACATGAATTTTTGTGGTGATATTATGATGTATGTTTGATTATAATATTATTATGATGTTTCTTTAGTGTCCTTAAACTTTGAACTCAAGAAGATCTCATGTTAGAGTTTTTCTTCTTTAGGTTGTTTGCAGACCTGATGTTTACAACAACCTCTACATTCTTCTCACTAAATTATTCCCTCTTCACATTTACTCCCAATTACTAATTGAAGTTAGTCAAGACCTTTATTTCTCGTGCATGCTAGCCCAAATTTCTGAGTTAGAACATTATCATTTTTTAGTCTTATCCATTTGACCCCTCAAAAAATCATTTTCATTTACACATAACCTAATGGGTACTGGGCTTACCTTCCATGAAATATGAAGGTGATTCCTAGTGCTAAAATTCTTGGCACCATTGTTGGGGAACGAATTGAAGACATTTCCCTGGGATTGAACAAAAAAGCTTACTAGTTCCGGAGGTGCATTGGAACTTAGTATCTTGAAGATTGCAGCTTGCACCTGGAAACTCCATTGTTTCAGCTCTGGTGCCTAAAGGCAGACATACGAGATCAAATCCACAATTACCTTTGGTTCCACTTGAGGCTGACCGAGAGAATATAATCAAGAAGGGAAAAGCTTCTCAAGAAAAAAAAAATTGTGTTGTTACAAGTGCTTCTGGTCAGTTGCCTGATTCCACTCTTAATACTCCGGTTTTTATATCAAGTAATCCTTCTTTACCTTCTGCTGAAGTATCTAAGAATCTTGATTTTGAAAATTTTCCTATTGAATACTCCTCCTTTGATACTAATTTGAAAGAATAAATATTTGATATTCTTTCTTCCCCTGACATTGTAAAGTGGTTCAGTCTTGAGAGTCTTGAGGATTTTCCTACTTTAGGCTTTGCTAGCCCTCCTCCTGTTAAAATTTATGCAGCCAAAGAAGAGGGAACCTCATCCCCTTTACAGACTTTACCATCTTCTTCTAAGACTCATCCTTCTGCTGTGAAAACTGAATTTTCCCCTTCATACATTCCTTTTTCTCCTAAACTGCACACAGTCAAGTCTCCTTCCCCTCCTTGTTCACCAAGAGTCAAAAATCCAATGGCAGGCACTAACCCCTCTGCAAATAGGATGGATTCCATAGTAGTTGCAAGATATGCTCCCCTTGTCTTACCTCAGCTAGCCAATGCTCTCCCTACTAGAGATTATTTAAAATACATGCCTAAATTCACAAGAGAAGAAGATATAACTGCTGAAGAACATCTTGTTGCCTTCTACAGGTATGCAGAAAATCAAAACATTGAAAATGAGTATGTGTGGATGAGAGTCTTTGTTCAGGGCCTTTTTTGTGAGGCTAAGAAGTGGTTTAGGGGCTTGGCCCCTGGATCCATTACTGGGATTGAGGCATTAGACAATGCCTTTTTGAGACACTAGGGAGACAAAAAGGACTTTTTGTACTATATCACAGAATTTGGATCCTTAAAGAGGAAAGAGTGAGAGTTTGTTTTTGACTTCTCTAAAAGATTCAACAAAATGTACAATAATATTCCTGCTGAGATAAAACCTACAGAAACCTCTACAAAGATCACTTATGCCAATGCCTTTGACCCTGAGTTTCTCCTTCTACTGAGAGAAAGAAGAGCAACCTCCTTATCTCATATGCAAGATGCAACCTTGGAGGTAGAATCCAACATAGTGGCATCTGATAAACTCAGGGGAAAATCTAATAGGGACGGGAGAAAAAACAGAGTTGAAGCTTCAACTTCTGATTCCCCTATTGTCCATTCTCAAGTAGATGAACTCAACAAATTAGTAAAATCCCTTTCTGCTGAGATTGAGAAGTTAAAACTGGAAGGAAAATAGACCTATGGAAATACTCAAAACGTTGATAACAAAGGTAGCTTCAGGAAACCAAATAATACTCCCCAAATCCTTCCAAGATATCTTAGAAACATAGATAGGGAGGATCAAAAGATACAAACTCCTTTACTGAACAACCTTGTGGTTGATGAAGCAGGAGAGGACGAAGAAGTTGATCTTGAGATTCATTGCTTGGGTGCCACATCATCATCCCCTCATTTGACTCAATCTGCATATGAGAAATCCTTGATGGACATTCAAATAAAAGAATTAAGTAAGGGAGAGAAAGAAAAGGAAATCCCTCATAGATATAATCTGAGATCCAAAAAGAATGAAGAAAAGACTGATGCTTCTTATCAGCCAGCCCAAAAGGAAAATTCTGCCAAGGATGTGACAGTTGGCAACAAAGAAAAAGAAACTCAAGGCCCCCAAGTATTGATCAGAAATCATATCCCTGAAGCCAAAGAGAATGAGATTCAAAAAATTAAGATCCGTGTACCTTTTTTGGAATTGATAAAAAATGAAGAATTTAAAAAATATCTCTCCAAAATGTTACAGCCTGAATCTTCTCCAAGTGCCATTGATTCAGTAAATCTGCAAGATGCAAAACCAACAATTATCTTAGGTCCTTTGATAGAAGACAGACATGATTCATCCCCCCCCCTTCTATACATAACTGAACATACATGATAAGGTGTTGCGTAATTGTTTAATGGACTCAGGGGCATCCCACAACCTCATGCCCAAAACTGTTATGGATGAACTTGGATTAGAAATCACAAGGATCTATCATGACTTATATTCTTTTGACTCTAGGAAAGTGAAATGCCTTGGGGTCATTAAGAATCTAGTTGTGTCTTTATTTCAGCTGCCCATGAAAAGTGTAGTCATGGATATCATGGTAGTTGATGTTCCCCCCAAGTTTGGCATGCTCTTGTCAATATCCTGGATAAAGAGACTTGGAGGAACCTTGTAGATGGACCTATCATATGCTATTATTCCTGTGTTCGGGGGGGGGGGGAGCATAGAAGACTTTACAGGGAAGCTCAGTTGGCTTACATTATTAGTGATGAAGCAAACCCCACTAATCATCCTATTTTTTCTCTTGATACTGATTTGGGATCCATCATTTTGCAGCTCATTGATACTCTTGAAACTCCTCTTGAAATAAAAAAGCAGTCTGTTACCTTTTGTGAGGAGCCTCCTCTAACCACCTATGTTTGGAATATGTTATTTGATGGAGCCTCTTCTAGGGAAGGTGTTGGTGCGAGAGTGGTCTTTGTCTCACTAACTCAAGAGACTATATCTTTGTCATATAAACTAGAATTTGAAACTACTAATAATGTGGCAGAGTATGAAGCTCTTGTCTTGGGATTGAGGGTTGCCAAAGACATGGGAATTGAAGAGATATTAGTATTTGGGGATGCTGAATTAATCATCCATCGGATAAAAAATCTTTATCAAACTAAGCACCCTAGGCTTATATATTACAGAAATGAAGTATGGGACCTAGTGGGCAGTTTTTTCTTAGCTTTCAACATTTCATTTATTCCAAGAGAAGAGAATACCATGGCTAATTCGTTGGTTGTGTCAGCAAGCAATTTCATAGTCCCCTTACCACCTAAACTCAAGTATGATGTAGAATTCAAATACATGCCTTCTATACTAGACAATGTCAAGAATTAGAAGGTGTTTGAAGATGATCTTGAAATTAAAAAATTCCTTGAGACTGTTGATGAGTTTTTTGCATTATACATTGATCAGGATCATGACTCTGAAAATAATCCTCATGCTGATGTTTTCCTTAATAAAATTGCTAATCATCATATTGTGCAGTTACCTAGCAATTACATTCCAAAAGGACTAGTTCCTTTGGAAAGATTATTTGACAGAAATGATGTGGCAGTAAAGGGGAAAGTGTCCACTAATGAATTTGATATAACCGAGTGCAATGTGGGTATAGAAAAGGATACAAAATATGTCAAGTTGTCAAGTAACCTATCAAGAGAGCAGAGGGAAGAATTTACTGAGTTGTTAAAAGAATTTGTTGATGTATTTGCTTGGACTTATGAAGATCTTGGAACTTATCACACAAGCATTATAGAGCACAAGATCCCATTAAAGGAAGAGACCAAACCTTTCAGGAAAAAGTTGAGGAAAATAAATCTTATGTTGCTACATGTCATGGAGAAAGAGGTAAAAAATATTGTAGATGCTAAAATTATTATTCCTTTGAGGTATTCTGAATGGGTGGCCAACTTGGTCCCAATGAGAAAAAAGAATGGAGAAATCAGAGTTTGTGTCGATTTTCAGAATCTGACCAGAAGTTCTAAAAAGGATAATTACCCTTTGCCCAAGATGAAGAACATATTACAGAGGGTGAAAAGTGCATCTAGGATGTCCATGATTGATGGATTTTCTGGCTACAATCAGATATCTGTCTTGCCAGAAGATAGAGAGAAGACAACCTTTACCACTCCTTGGGGTACATTCATGTATGCTAAGATGCCCTTTGGATTGATGGACGTAGGGGAGACCTTTCAGCGAGCCATGGACATAGAATTTATTGGATAGAAGGACAAGTTTGTATTTTTCTATTTAGATGACATAACAGTGTTCTCACAATACGATAAAGAACACTATGATCATTTGAAAAAGGTTTTCTTGAAATGCAGAAAATTTGGTCTCTCTTTGAATCCAAAAAAATCCGTGTTTGCCATGAAGGAGGGAAAATTATTGGGGCATATTATGTCAGATGAAGGGGTAAGGATTTATTCCAACGGGTTTGAAGCTATCCAAACCTTGTCACTTCCTAGATCCAAAAAGGAGGTTCAATATTTTTTGGGAAAAAATAATTTTTTGAGAAGGTTTGTTTCAAATTTTGTTGAGTTGGTGAAGTATATCACAACCATGTTGAGAAAGGATAATGAAATCAAATGGACTGCTGAGTCCCATAATTCTTTTGATCAAATAAAGAAATCCTTGACCGAAGCCCTGGTCCTTATCAACCCAGACTACTCCAACGATTTTCTTATTTTTTCTTTCACTTCATTTGATATAGTAGCAGTTGTTTTATTGCAAAAGAACGTTGGAGGCTTAGAGAATCCCATTGCTTTTTTCAGTAGGGCATTGGGAAATGCTGAATTAAAATATGACATCATGGATAAGCAGTCCTATGCATTGGTTAAATCTCTCAAGTATTTTAGAGTTTATGTGTTGCATTCAAGAGTCATCACTTATGTCCCATCAGATTCTGTAAAGGAAATTCTTATTCAGCCTGATATAGACGATAAAAGGAGCAAGTGGATTGCTAAAATTCTTGGATTTAATCTTGATATTAAGCCTACCAAATTGGTTAAAGGACAAGGTTTAGCCAAGCTATTGGCTGAATCGAATTGCTCAACCTTGGGGGTAAATTTCATGAACACATGCTCAGAAAATCAACAGACTAAATTGACTGGTGACAGTTCTCAAATCATCTCTACATTTGCAGATTGCAGCTAGTATAAGGACATTATATTTTTTCTACAGAAATTGCAGCCTCCATATGGTGTGGAAAAGAACAAGGTGAGAGCCTTAAAACTCAAATCAATCAAGTACTTCCTTGTTGATCAAGTCTTGTATTGGAGAGACCCATTAGGAGTGCTTTTGAGATGCCTAGACCCAAAAGAAGCCCAAAAGATTATGTTTGATTTTCATGACAGTTTATGTGGGGGGCATCATTTTTGGAGGACCGCAGCATATAACATTATCAGGGATGGGTACTTCTGGCCTAGTCTATTCACCGATGTTTGTGCTAATATCAGAGCCTGTGTTAAGTGTTAGAAATTCTCTGGAAAGAAACAACTCAAGTCTTTGCCATTAAAGCCTATGGCAATTTCAGGACCCTTTCAACAGTGGGGCCTAGATTTTATTGGGGAAATTCATCTTGCTTCTAGTGGTCAACAAAGATGGATCTTTCCTGCAAAATATTAATTTACTAAGTGGATAGAAGCTATCCCTACAAGAAATTCTTCCCACAAAGTGATCATTGGTTTCCTTGAGGACATTATGGCAAGGTTTGGTTGTTCGAACATAATTGTCACTGATAATGCTGCACCCTTCAAGGTTGAACCATTGATTCAGTTCTGTGAGTATTTTGGAATCACATTGGTTCACTCTACCCCTTACTACCCCCAAGGAAATGGGCTTGCAGAATCCTCTAACAAAATCCTTATAAAGGTCGTTAGAGGACAACTAAAAAACATGGGATTCAAAGCTCAAGTTTGTTTTCTGGGATGAAAGAGTGACAACAAAGAGATCCCTTAGCCTTTATCCTTTCCATCTTGTGTATGGAGTTGAGGCCATTTTTCCTTCTCAGCTCGCCTTGCCCGTGGAAACAATCTTCCAATATTACCAAGGGGAGTCGAATTGTATGATCAGAAGGATTCAACAGCTGGTTGAAGTGCATCAGACTCGAGAGCAACTTATGGATAAAGCACACGATCATCAACAAAATATCAAGCAGGCTTTCGACAAGAAAGTGAATAAAGAGGATTTCCAACTGGGTGATATGGTGCTCAAGTGGGATGCACCAAATCAAGACAAAGGCAAGCACGGTAAATTTGAAGCTTTATGGATTGGTCCCTTTAAAATTTCTGAGGTATTCTCTCATAACACTTTCAAGTTACAGAATATGGAGGATGAAGAAGTTTTTGGTGGCCCTGTCAATGGGCATTTTCTAAAAAAGTACTTTGCTTGAGCCATGAGTGGCTTTTCATGCCATTATAAATATCATCTTTTTTCTATTTTTGTTTTAATAACTGACCCCATAGCCCTAGAATAAGGCACTGAATCTACTGGTTCTTGGCAGCCCATAGGGGGCATGCCATCCCATGTAGAGCCAATGTTATCACACTAAGTTGCCTTGGGTCTTTAGCTTTTAGTTTTATTTTTTTCCCTAAACCCTTAGATTTTAATTTTTGATTTGTACCCTTAAAAGTGTTTTTGTTTAGGTTCCCTTGATAAATAAAGGTTTAAGTCATGAATTATGTTTTCATCCTCACACAAATATTTGACTCAAGACCGTTTTTTATGAGCTATCTTTTGATCCCCTTAATGACTTGACACTAGGATCAACTCACTCCATGATCAACTTGACTTGAATTACCACTTTCTTCACTCATGCCCTCGTAACCTTGCCTTGTTGTCCCCTTTGTACTTTTTTTACTGGTCAAATCGTTTTTTGAAAGGGAGCGCTGCCAACTCATCAGGAGTTTTTGTAGTGCACTCCCTGTTCATCATATTTTACCATGATTTGTGGTTATGGTGTTGATGTCATCCCTTCCTTGTTTTTAATGCCATGGGTGGTTAAAAGATGCTTTCGAGGTTTCATATTTATGAGCTCTGCTAATGGTTTTCAAATTTTGAAAAACTCAAACTATTGCGCTGCACAAACTACCAGTTCCGACTAGTTGGCAACATCGCTACCAGATCTGATGCTAAGGTGGATTCGGAGGTCGAGTTTCTCGTGATACTTTTCTAAGATATTGTTGAAGCTTCGAGTTGTCTTTATTCTCCAGGTATTTCGCGTTATTTACCCCTCTTCATATCAATTTCAAGGAGAAATTAACACTCGGGATTATGGTAGCCATCGTGCCTGCATAGCTGGAGGTGATCTTTTCCTCACACTCTCCTATCAGTTTTCCCTCCAACCAAACCTATAGATCCCACCACATATTTATGGGTTTTGATGCACCCACCCGTCATTGCTCCTGAGCTCTCAGTGTCCAAGTTGTTGGAAAATGTTTAACATGTAGCATATGCTTGTCATTGATGGAAAGTACAGCAATGAAGATGGCATGGGTGCGAGAAGAATGTACAAAGGATTGTTGACATGTTTTACAGGCAGCATAGACTTGTCATTGATGGCAAGTATAGTAGTGATGATGGCTTAAGTACAATAGTGAAGATGGAAGGTTCAGAGAGGTGAATGATCGAAAGCAGACGTCGGAANATATGCTTGTCATTGATGGCAAGTACAGCAATGAAGATGGCATGGGTGCAGGAAGAATGTACAAAGGATTGTTGGCATGTTTTACAGGCAGCATAGACTTGTCATTGATGGAAAGTACAGTAGTGATGATGGCTTAAGTACAATAGTGAAGATGGCTTAAGTACAATAGTGAAGATGGAAGGTTCAGAGAGGTGATTGATCGAAAGCAGACGTCGGAATACCTTAAGGATTCGAGGAGAATAAGCTCAGGAGGAATAGCGTTCTTATACGCGCAGGAAGCTCAGGAGGAATAGAGTTCTTATACGCGCAGGAAGCTCAGGAAAGAGACCGAGAGCCGTCGGATCTCATTCGAAAATCCCGACAGTTGTTGGATCGGGAGAAGATGCGCAGATGTTAAGCGCAGGAGATGGTGTGCAGAAGAAGTGATATGAGCCGTCAGATTGGAAGCAGATACCCGTCAGCCACAGGATCTGCAGAAAGTGCATGGAGGTTAAGCCCTAGTGTGCAGAGGAGAAATCTCGGACAAGTCATCGGGATATTGGAAAGAGAATCCTAGCCGTCATATCGGACAGGAGTTGCACAAGGGTTATCATCGGGAAAAGCCAAGGTGAAATTCCGACGGGATCTGGACCGTCCATTCGTATGGACGCGTGGCAGCCAGGAGGCTTCATCAGAGATTCGGGGATCGGGACTTTGAAATGTCCAATTCACTTGACATCGAAAACCCTGAAATCGCGATATGCGATTTCGCAATTTGATCGCAGCCGTTAAAGCAAGCATGAGATCTGGACCGTTGATTTCCTTCATCGGTGAATCGGGGATCGAGATTTCAATATGCAAAGAACACAATGCAACGAAAACCCCGATTTCGCGATATGCGAAATCACGAATTAAT
>SNQJ01S0028769.1:238600-252001 GCA_010110895.2 Picea sitchensis
TCCTTAGTATTCATATATGTACACATTCAAGGGAGAGATTTTCATAGTCAGACTTTCCTAAGCTAGAAACCAGTCTAAATTAAGAAAATTATTGAAAAGGAGCAACCATTATTTACTTGAGGTTTAACTCTTTGAATTTCCTAGTTATCACCACTCTATAGCCCTAAAGTTGTTGATCCTAAACTATGGATACTCCTTAGAAGAAGAAGTCACACAAGGGAGGTAATGTGATTAAAATTGAGCCTGTAGACATGCATCTATTTGAGGCAGAGCCCATGGCTAGAAAAGTTTTTCGAAGGGTGGGATGCCTCTCTTTCTTCAAAAATATGCAAAGAGGTCATCCTGAGGTGACAAGGTAGTTTGTCTTACATTTTGATGGCGTGAATACCAAGGTAGGGGACCTAGAATTTGAGGTGTATGAGACCTCCATTTCAGCTGCTACAGGGATACCTATCACTGGTGAGAGCTGGATTAAATCCATGGCCTTAGATGCAGCCTATGCCAAAGATGCCCTTAAGCCTGAATATCAAAATGACAATCTTTCCAAAGGGGTGCCAAGAAATCATCTCGTTGGGGAATTAGATAAAATATTGAGGATCATTCAGAGGTACTTTACGTGTGAAGGGAGGTTCAATACACTATACTAGTACCATATAAGGCTTCTGTTGCATTTTACTGGAAAAATTGAAATGAACATTCCCTTCTACTTGCTAATGAGCATAGGCAAGATGTCAGACAGGTTTCAATCTAAGTCAAAGGTTGTGGATACCACCATCTTTCATTCTGGGTTGATTAGAATGTTTATTTCTGAAGAACTAAATAAGAAGGATATCTCATGGGAACATTTCATTATTGTTTCCCACATGAATTTGGACATAACAACTACTCCTCAGTCACAGATAGCAAGCCATTTTCCATCCACCAGTGCTGCTAAAGCAGGCACTAGAAAGAAAAGAAAGAGAAGATTTCTTGTTCAAGCTCAAGAGGCCATCAAGGAGGTTGCAAGAACTGAGGAGGACGCCTATCATCCTCCATAGTGATACCTTTCACCCCCTCCTGCACTAGAGTTAGAACATGTCCCTTCCTATACTAAGACTACAACAAAGAAAGGAAAGAAGCTACACTTCTCCTCATCTCCTTCAACAGTCAGTACCAAAGTCAGAAAGCCTTTCACAAGGTCATCATCTCTTAAAGAGGCTATTGAAGAACATTTCCTACCAAAGGTCTCCAGTCTAAAGAAGAACAAAGATAAGGGCAAAGTCATTGAGAAGCTTTTTGATATAAAGGAAGTAATCCCTGTGTAGCAGGAAGAGGAAGCCATAAAAAATCTTGTTGAGACTGTTCACATCACTACTCCACCTAGTAGCCAGACATTCAAAATATTAATCAGGCAACTCATGGATGCTAGGAAGGAGGTGGCTCATTTGAAAGCAGAAGTTATGTCTAACAAGATTAAAATGAAAGAAAACATGGATGGCTACAACCACACTCTTGATCTAGCAATATTTGCAGCAAGAAGAGCCCAACCTATTTATATGTAGCTCAAGAACCTCTATAGGAAAAACAAAGATTTTCAATCTCAGGACAGAAAGCTCAAAGTCAAACTGCAACTATTCTAAGATGAAATGGCTCAAAGGAACTTGAATGTATTGGTTGAAGCTGTTATTGAAAAGGAGAAACCAACAACCAAGGAGAGCATAGCTCCAGTGAAGAAGTCTTCCACTGCTAAAGGGAAGAAGCATGTTGTTCCAAAGGGAAGTCCTCCTTCTACAAGAAGGAGTGTCAAGTTAATGAAGTAACTAGTGAAAGGTGAGCTCCATTTTTGAAGATGGCCCCTTTTTGCAAAGATAATCAATTGATGAAATACTACATCTGCCACCTATACAGGCAATACAAGCTTCTAGTACTTACTGTTCATATTTTTTGGTTTTCACAAAGAATTAATCCCTTCAATAGTAGTAGCACAGACATTCCATAGCGCTATGGCGCTACAGAATAGTCTATTTTTGATGTTCCACCAATCTGCTACCTATAACGCTGCCAAATATCCTAAGACTAATGGCGCTGCTAATACCTGAGGTTGCTACCAATTTTGTCAATGTTCAAGTGAAGGTGCTACGAATTATGATGGCGTTGTTGAATGTTTAACAGAAGAGTGAATTATACAGGCGGGTGCTATCGAACATTTGACAGGATACACAGGCGGGTGCTACCGAAATTTTGACAAAGTCTAAATTTTGCACAAAGGACACACATGCTTGGCGCTACCTTTTCAACTTGCCTATTTCGGTGGTTGCGCTACAGAATCATAGGAAATTTGGTAAAGGTGCTACAAAGTGCGCTACTCAGAGCGCTACCAAATGATGCTACCAATAGATACCAGGAATCAAGGAGATTTGATTTATCATCTTTATGAATAGCCGATGATGTGGAGAATTGTAGAGACAACAATTGGTAGCATGATGACAGTTACATGCCCCTGAAGGACACTTAGAAGGCAAGGATTTGTGCATCAAAGGGAGATCAAGTCAGTTCAAAGATTGGTTGGATCAGTGACCAACATTTTCCCCTTTTATAGCACAGTTTTTAGTTAAGTTGTTAGATGGAATAACTTCTTAGAGATTTTCATGGGAAGAAGGTCATCTCGTACCTCAAGTTGTGGCCTCCCCTTTTGTTATAAATAGGTAGTCTAAATGATTTACCAGGTTCGGATGGTTGAGCTAGGCTCCCTTATACTGTAATATTTTGATAAAGTTACTGTGTACTGGTTATGTACTTGATTGAAGACTTCTTGGTTAATAGAAATCAACTTTCTTATTCCAGCTTTTTTGCCTCTAATGCTAAAGTGTTCATGCTTGAATGATTCACATGAATTGTTGTGGTGATATTATGATGTATGTTTTATTATAATATTATTATGATGTTTCTTTAGTGTCTTTAAACTTTAAACTCAAGAAGATCTCGTGTTATAGTTTTTCTTCTTTAGGTTGTTTGCAGACCTGATGTTTACAACAACCTCTACATTCTTCTCACTAAAGTCTTCCCTCTGCTCACATTTACTCCCACTTACTGATTGAATTTAGTCAAGACCTTGATTTTTCGTGCATGCTAGCCCAGATTTCTGAGTTAGAACATTATCATTTTTTAGTCTTATCCATTTGACCCCTCAAAAACTCATTTTCATTTACACATAACCTAATGGGTACTGGGATTACCTTCCGTGCAATCTGAAGGTGATTCCTAGTGCTAACACCTAGGATTCCACTGGAGAGGGAATTCGAGTTTACCCTAGACCTAAAATCGAGGACTGAACCAATAGTGAGAATGCCTTATCGTATGTCGACCCCAGAGTTACAAGAGTTGAAAATGCAACTTAAGGAGTTGTTGGACCTAGGACTTATATGTCCAAGTGTGTCACTATCGGGTGCATCTGTTATTTTCATACAAAATAAGGATGGGTCGTGGAGACTCTGCAGTGACTACCATTAATTGAAAAAGGAAAGGATCAAGAATCAGTATCTGTTGCCAAGGATTGATGATCTGTTTGATCAGATGAAGGGTGCAACGGTGTTTTCAAAGATCGACTTGAGATCAAGGTATCACCAGTTACAGATCAAGGATGATGACGTCCCTAAGACCACATTTAAGACTAGGTTTGGACATTAGGAGTTTACTTTGTTACCGTTTGGACTGACGAACGCCCCATGGGTATTTATGAGTTTGATGAACAGGTTGTTTTGTGAGTAATTGGACAATTTTGTCCAAGTATTCATTGATGATATTTTGATTTACTCTCGAACGATGGAGGAGAATGACGAGCACTTGCGCTTGGTACTACAGTGTCTGCGAGAGAACAAATTGTATGGGAATTTGTCTAAATGCTCGTTTGATCAATCGAAGATTCACTACTTAGGGCATGTCATCTCCAGCGAAGGTATCGTCATGGATCCAGCAAAGGTCGAGGCTATTATGGAATGGCATGCACCGACGAATGTCCCATAAGTGCATAGTCTTCATGCATTTAGCATGATACTATCGACGGTTCGTCGAGGGATTTTCGAAGATAGCAAATCCGATCATGGAATTGCAGAAGAAGAACAAGAATTTTGTTTGGACCGAGAAATGCGTGGAATCATTTTGGAGGCTCAAGGAATTGTTGACAACAACATCGATATTGAAGGTCCCTGACATGGATGCAGACTTCTTGGTATGCACTAACGCATCCAAGGAAGGCTTAGGTGGATTCTTGATGCAAGACGGTCGAGTGATCGCTTACATCTTAAGGAAGCTAAGAAGGCATGAGGAGAACTATGCGATGCAAAATTTGGAGTTGTTAGCTATTATATATGCCTTGAGAGTGTGAAGACACTACCTTTTTTGATGAAAAATTGAACTAAAAATGGACCACTGTGGACTACAATACATCTTTACACCAAGCGACTTGAATGCGCGAAAATGACGTTGGTTGGAATTGCTTAGCGAGTACGACTTAGAGATTACTTACATAAAGGGAATAATGAACAGAGTGGTTGATGCATTGAGTCAGAGACATGCATATTTTCAGTGTTGCCTCTTCAAATGAATCTACGTGAAAATATTCTAACTTTACAAAGAGACAATGATTGGTAGAAAGAGGTCAATGATTTTTTGGACAAAACACAATGATGGTACCAATATTTGGAGGATTTACGTTTGACGACGATGGATTATTGAGGTTTAAAAATCAGATTTACATACCAACGAACGACAAGTTGAGGAGTTTGATCCTAAATGAGGCTCACATAGCAGTGTACATGGCTCACCCAAGAGTCACAAAGATGAGGGCAGACCTTAAACCCTTATTCTTCTAGAAAGGAATGAAGGTAGACATAGTCAACTAGGTGGTCATATGTCTAGAATGTCAGCAGGTGAAGGCTGAACATAGACATCCAGCAGGATTACTACAACCACACGTCATTCTAGAATCGAAATGGGAGGTCATTTTGATGGATTTAATTGTTGGTTTGCCACTGACGACAAGGCGACACAACTCGATTTTTTTGGTAGTCGACCCTCTGAAGAAGAGTGCTCATTTTATCCCTGTACGTATGACGTATCAGACACCTGACATAGCTAGAGTTTTCATCAGTGAGATTGTGAGGCTATATGGCATGCCTAAGAGGAATATATCTTATTGAGGATCGGTGTTTACTGGACGATTTTGGACTAGTTTCTAAGAGGCCTTGGAAACCCAACTTAACTTTAGTACTGCATATCACCCTGAGACAGATGGGAAAACTGAACGAACAAACCAAGTCTTGGAAGACATGTTGTGCATGTACGTGATGGACCAACATAAGCATTGGGAAGAATTCTTTCCACTGGTAGAATTCTCTTATAACAACAGTTACTAAAGAACCATTACGATGGCGGCTTTCGAGTTTCTTTATGGGTGACCATGTCGAATGCCTTTGAGTTGGGATCGGCTTGAGGATAGGGTCCTGGTGGGATCAGAAGTGATCCAAGAAATGGAATATCAAATGAAAATAATAAGACAAAGGATCAAAGAAGCGCAGGATCGACATAAATGGTATGTCAATGCGCGTCGTGTCGACCGTAGTTACAAATTTGGCGATCAAGTCTTCTTGCGGGTAAAACTGCATAAGAGTTCGATCAAGTTTGGAAAGGAAGCTAAACTCTCTCCTAGGTTCATGGGACCTTTCAAGATTGTGGAGAGGAAGGGGCCCATGGCCTATCGACTAGCCTTGCCTGATTCTTTGAGTCGTATGCATAATGTTTTTCACATATCTATTTTGAGACATTATATTAGTGATCCCACACATGTTATTGACATGAGTTACTTGCAGGTATCGAACAAGGGGGCGCTCATGGCTGAGCTAATTTTTATCCTGGATCGTCGCATTCGACAGCTACGGCATCGAACAGTAGATCAGGTCAAGGTCCAGTGGGACAACTATAGTCCGCACTCGACAACCTGGGAGGACGCATATGATATGCGTCGGCAGTTTCCATTTTTGTTTGATATATAGACTTATGTACTGTGATACACATTATTTCAGCACTTATATACTGTGAAACTTTGGGATGAATTTTAGACCAAGAGGGGGTGTATGTAACATCACGCTCTTGCATGCACTGAACAAACTTATTCTTTGAGGACACTTTCTTGCAAGTGATCCGGATTATTATACTATTGGGTGTTTGATTATGATTATGAGGAATTATGGATATGTTGACATGTTATTTTGTTGTATTGACATAGACATGTATTATTGACTCGGTTCTCCTGAGTGTGCAGGACTTTGGACCTCGAGGATGCAGAGGCATCAATGAAACCCTTGGACTCTGGATCGAGTCAGGGAGTGGACTATTGGGATTTGATTTTTGTAGATATGACATATGTACATCTGATTAGATGTTATGATGATTGATTATTATTGCTGACATGATTTGTTGATGATGCAGGCTGACGATAGATTTTCGACCAGACTCACATGTGGAGTAGAGGGGTCATGCACGACAACCAGAGACGTTGAGGGAGAGGTGTGGATAGTTTCCCTACCACAGACTACTAGCACTCCTTCCGTGGCTCGAATTGTAGGTTAACGATTACCTAGTTCGAGAAGACCCACGATGTCGTGAGGGCAGACTGCGACAGTCCCTCACGATGATTCTAAGGGGCACGCAATAAGGCAGGGGCCTTATTCCTTACATTCCCTTAGTCTCCCACAAGATCACCTAGCGGAGTATTGACTCCAGGGGTTTGATGTCTACCAAGTCAATCAAGAGGCAAGTGGCACCCTTGGAGCACGTAGTGCGTCTTGAAGGGCACGTCACGCAAGGAAAATAGAAAAAGGTGAGTGGCACCCTTGGAGCACCTAGTGAGTCCTGAAGGGCAAGTCGCAATTTCAACGGGTAAGTGAATAATCCTAGTCGGCCTTAAATTGAATGACGTTATAAGTAAGATAAAAAATAAAAAATAAACAATTTCCCTAATAAAAATGTCTCCGAGCCTAGGAAATTAAAATCTAGGTCTAAGTGATACTTGTGGTAAAAAAATAATATAATCATAATTAAACATGTGACGAGAAGGGGGTAAGAAATTCAATTAATTTATTAAAATCAAATTATATTGAGGAATTAAAATTTTAAAAGGGAATTGATTGTTTTTCTACATATGCTAATTAAAATTTATTAATTAAAAAGAAAAAGGTGTAAAAGGTGATTTTTCTACACTTGTTAAATTGAGTTTTAGTTAAGAAGGGAAAAGAGGGAAACTTAAAAAAATAGGAAACTAGGGGAAAAAACGGAAACATAAAGAAAAAGGAAATGTAAGGAAAAAGTAGAATGACTAACTTAGTAAGGAATCTTGCATTTAAGAAATTTCTAAATATGAACTCAACTACGAATTTAGTAAGGGCGTAAGTCTTTTAAAATGTGTAAGGGAATATGGGGACACCAAGGAGCGATTTTAGGAATTCTACTAGGTGGGTGAGGGAAATAGGAGTAATTAAATAATTAATGAAATTAATTTCTTGTGCAACTAGGGGGATGGGTGACATGTGTACGAGGGAGGTTTTTCTAAATTAATTTAATGAAAAATAATTGAAATGGGAATTTGGGAAAGAAACTCTATAAAAAGGATGGAGGAGGAGGAGTATGGATCTCTTCTTGATGCGTAACGTTACGCTGCAGAATTTTTGCCTTGACTAACTTATCTTGTGGGAGTTGGGATACCCAGCTCGGGTAATGAGTGGTAGCTCGACCTTGTGAGGCGAGTTGGGTGCTAGTTGTTCTTGGTTTAGTGTGTGTTTCCCTTTTGCGGCTCGGGGGGCTTAAGGGGAAGAAGAGTACCCCTAGCATTGGCTGGGAGGTACCGGTGAAGTCATATTGGTCGGCAAGCGGGAGCTGGACCGAGCACGTGGGAAAACGACTTGAAGCTGTCACCTTGGGATATGGTACGCATGCATTTATTTTGAATGGTAGATAAATATTGTTCTTGCACTTCCATTTCTGTACTTTTAATTGTGTAAAGAAAAGTGTTTTACTCGGCATTTTTATTCGAGAACTTAAAGTCATCATAGATTTATGCTCGTTGCTTGAATTGATTTCCTTGGAAACTCGATCCCTGATTGTTATGACTATTCTATTTGTTATATTGATTATTATGAAGAGATTGTTCTTTATCTTTCATCCTCATCCCTAGATCATCATTCCACGCCTGAGCAGTCAGTCAGGAGTCGAATCGGCGATCGTCACTTTGGTGTTAATAGACCTATAGATTCTAATGCCCTGCTTTTCTATGCGTGGATGATGAGTGAAGGATAGTTTGTCCAGTTGTCTACCCCTGTTGATTGTTCCTAGATGAATTATTGTCGTGTGCTCTCTTGCGATTGAATACCTCTGTGTATTGTTTATCTTTTCTCTCTATGAACAACTTAATGCTCTCTGTGTTTTAAATCATATAGGGACTGCGTTGTTGTCCACTTGAATGACAACATTATTTAATTTTATTGCTCTGCGTTTTAAAGCGATTTGTAGTTTCTTTTAATGTGTGATGGTATCATTTGTTACTGTGCAATGGTTGAAAGTCATTACTTTTATTACTGCAATTTTAACTTTTGACTGCAATTTATTATATTTGGACAATGATCCCTTCTCCGTAAAATTCACCCCCCCCCCTTAACATTTGTGATAGCGTTATAATAAACATATTGTGTGTTTCCTTGACTGAGAATGATGACGATATAACTTGTCTGTGTTTTTATTTAACTCTACGTTTTATTACATCCTTTTTCTTTGTGTTTTTCTCTGCGCTTTTAATTGCTTAACCTTGGAATTTCTCTGCGCTTGGGTTGATCAATCTTTGCGACCTTTCAATGACTTTTCCCAGGGTTTTAATGGAAAATATTTGTGTCTGATGTTGTCCAGCGTTGAGGTGGGGTGACCCTCTGCGTTTTTATTCCATCGTTGAGGTGGGGTGACCCTCTGCGTTTTTATTCTAGCGTTGAGAGGTTATTCTCCACATTTTTATTGTTAGACAACAACTTCCACCCCTGCTCCTCTTGGTTTTTTGATCAGCTTACACCCCATGAATTTCTGATCCAATACCTTGTTCCTATGCAGCGAATCCCCCTTTATTTTTACCCAACAATCCCATGTGTTAACACAACACTTTATACTTAACTCAGTGGTTTCATTAGACCAAAAAATTATATATAGTAATCTTAATTTGCATTGATTTTTATTGTGTGGTTGCGATGACTTATATAGCGACTTCCTTAGGCAGTAAGTTTATAGAACGTGATGTTAATGTGCAACGCTTTATTGTTAGTGTGATTGTGTTGAGACAGACAGCGATTTCATTGACCATAATCGTGTAGACATAAATTTTAATGTGACAGCAATATCCTTTTTTTTCACTCTGCGTTTTACATGTACAGGGATAGCGTTAATCCATAGCGTTTTGATATAGTGATTCATATATATTTTAATACATTTGGGTCAGTGAATTTATGCAATGATTTTAGTGATAGCAATGTAATTTACATAGAGATAATTATGTATTATACATTCAAAGGAAGCAAGTGATTACACAGAACGACCGTGAATTTAATTAGCAAAGTGGATGGTAGGTAGCGACTTTAGGGATACAATGACCCTTAATAGTAGTTTGTCTTAATTACATTGTTATTGACAGCTCTATGGAAGGACAACGTTGCTTGCACTTGTCAGCGTTTTGGTAGGTGAATATTCGTTGGGTATTCGGGTGCAACGTTTATGTATATCCACGGTTTCAATTACTACCCACGTTGACAACAATTATGCAATGATATCATTTATGTAGTTATGTCAAAGTTTAATCTCATCAATGTTTTATTTCTTTCCAAGTTTTAAATTCTATCAAGTTTAATTATATCAACGTCTGATTTCAGTAATTATATCAGTTCTGTAAGTAAATCGAAGTTTTATCAGTCATGTGCTTATTCTTTTTATATAAACATTAATTGTGTGTAGTTGCCTTACTTTCCAATGTAACCCCTTATTGCGTTCATCTTTTAAAATGTGTAATGTGATAATTTATTTCGCATTCCCTTCTCTTCACATTTAAAAGTTTAACTTTACGCATAAAACTAGAATTTTATTGGAGAGATGTAGATAAGTCTGCACAAAAGTTGATAAACATGTTGTGGGCTATGACCTTGAGTTCTTCCATTACTTAAAGTTTTGGTGATATTCAAGTTTCCCTTTGACTTATTGCTATTTTCCTAACTCTGTTCTCTCCCTTTTTAATCTTTTCTCTATATTTATATATATGGTTAAGAAATGCCTGATTTTTGCTTTCCCTATATAGAGATTAAAATAGAAAACCCCTCCACACGAAGATTATAATTATTACTCATTTATCTATGTTTTACTGTGCGGGAGACCCCATTGAGAAAAAGGGTGTCTCTTAAGAAAGCAAGAACCTGTCAGCTAGTTGCACAATTTAGTTAAGGGATGATAGGCATCTTGCGTCATGTCGACCTGTTGCTTGTGGGGCATGGGTGTAGTCTTCTTGTTAGTTATTTCAGCTCCTAGAGCGTTGGATTTTTCTTTAGTCCATGGCCCATATAGGTTATGTGCACCAGGGTTATTGTCACGCCTATCGCTTGGGGACGGCATGATCCCCGATGAGGGGATCATGGCACGCCCTATTGGATAGAGGCAAATGATAACTTGGCCGGAGTCTGTGCTTCTCGATGTGGGTGTTGTTGATCGTTGTAAGTTTGTTGTTGGCGGTTGGGTTGTAACGCCTTCATGCGTTTTGTGGCACGCCATAGAGGTTCTAGTGACTGGCCATCGAGGCCATTGTGTCAAAATTGTGGAGGTTGTCCTTAGCTTGTAGGAGTTTCTGTTTTGTGTGTCGGGTGGATAGTCGTTGCTTCTTTTGGTTTACGCATGCTTTTCCTAGTTTCTCATTGTGCTAGTGTGTGGAGTTTTGTTGTGTGTTTCCTAATCTACGTGCATGGTGTTCGTTGTCAGGTGGTGTGTTTTAACTGTGTCGTCATTGCCTTCCTTCCTAAAAACAAAAAAAAATGCACTTTTTGCTTCGCTTGGAGTCGTAACGATAGGGGTCGTTACAATTGATGTAGATTTCGGAACAAACCAAGACCGTTGGATCTGGAAGTTACTCGAGGTTTAATCGGGGAATCTCATTTTGGGAGAATTGAGAAGTGGGAAAAGTGAATAACTCAAATTCCTGAAGGCCGAAATGGATCTAGACCATTGATCTAGAACTGATCACAGTCGTTGGATCAAGGATTCACGAGATCCCAAAATAGAAGAATTCTCGAAAACCATTGGATCATGTTAGGCTTTTCGCATCAAATAAGGATCGTCAGATGAATTCAAGATACTCGAGGTTTTTTCAAGGAATATCACTTCGGGAGAATTGAGAATTGGGAATCAATAACCCAAAGTCCCGAAGGCCGAAATGAATCTAGACCATTGATCTAGAACTGATCATAGTCGTTGGATCAAGGATTCACGGGATCCTGAAATAGTTGAATTCCCAATGACCATTGGATCATGTTAAGATTCATGTGAAATAATTATTGTTAGATGAAGACAAGTTACTTGAGGTTTAATCGGGGAATCTCACTCCAGGAGAATTGAGAATTGGGAATGAATAATCCAAATTCCCGAAGGCCAAAATAATAAGGACCTTTGATCTGAGAGTTGATCACAGTCATTTGATCAAGGATTCATATGATCCTACGACCAGGAGGAGGACATGTGCCACGTCAGGAGATCCACGACAACAAGACCAAATTAGCAAGGACATGTGGCACAATCATATGGTGACAAGTGTCAAGGTCTAGTTGGCACTTCAGGTTATGTAATTCATGAATCTAGGTGACAGGTGGAAGCCACTTGCCAGTGCCAAGTTAGCAGTAAAGTCAGCATTTACGTCACTCCAGGAATTTGTCCTTCAGGGGAAATCAACAACTACCTGAAGCGTCAAAGGCCGAAGTCAATGATAATCGTTGATCTAAGATCCTTCGAATTCTCACTTGACCATTAGATCAAAATGTAAGTGGAAAGATGACATAAGCACTCCCATGTTGACCACTTCGGCGCTAACCAACTCCGGTGGAAATTGGAACAAAAATTACCCGGACCTACGAACCCCCAAAGTCCTGAAGTCCCAAAGTAAATAGTGGTCATCCATATCAACCTTTGATTAATTCATAGTCATTGAATTAAGAAGTGGAAAGACAGAGTAAGCATAAATCATGAGATAATGCTAATCGTTGATCTAATTCGGGAGCATTCTCGACCGTTGATCAAGTATAGTGGAAGGATAGAGTAAACGTAAATCATGAAGTAATGCTAATCGTTGATCAAGTATAGTGGAAGGATAGAGTAAAGTTTAAATCATGAAGTAACACTAACCATTGATCTACTTTGGGAGCGTTTGTTGGCAAATATTGAACAAGCAACAAATGTGTGTTGATGGTTGTTGTCATTGATGGAAAACAACGGAGATGGCAAGATATGAAGGATAAAACCCCTTGGGGATTTGGACGGAAGAGCTCAGGAGGTACAGCATTGAAGAAAACATGCGCAGCAAGAGCTTACAGAGAAGAAGGAAGACAGAGATCCAGTGACCGTTGGANGAGATAACATTAAATCTCATTGAATAACATCGAGGTGGAAATTAGTTATAAGAAGAATAATAACATCAAATTTGCATTGAATGGCTTGACATGACATTTAATTATGAAAAAAAATATAGCATTAAAATTGCATTGAATAACATCAAAATGGCTTTATTTATAACCGCATACATCATTAAAATAGCATTACAATTAGCATTGAAATGGGACTTATTTGTAGACAATGAAATCACATCGAATATAAACAAATAGCATTGAAGTGGCATTAATTATAGACGTCGATCTCATTAAGGATTAGCCCTATTTAGACAACAATGCTGATTATTTTATAAGCAGCATGGAGCACCTTTAAAATGTTAAGTAGTTCACTTATTTTAATGGACAGTTTATAATTGTTGATAAGTGTATTTGATTTGGTTAAGTTCCTTTCTTAGTTCGCATTATGATAAAATTTATGACCTTAGTAGCTTGGTAACATTTCATCCTTCACACTTAGGCATCTTGCTTATTAGTTAATGGTTGGGTTGATGGCGGAGTTGGTTATTATCTTGCGCTTTTCCTTTTTGAGTGTAGTCCTCTTACGTATTGTCCACCTGTTGCTGGGATGTGTGGGTATCGTCTTCTTGTCAGTCTTTTCAGTCTCCTAGCGCGTGGATTTATCTTGAGTCTATGGTACAAATAGGATATGTTTGCGTCAGGGTTATTGTCGTGCCTATCATCTGGGGATGGCATGATTCTC
>SNQJ01S0028769.1:262616-282857 GCA_010110895.2 Picea sitchensis
GGGGGGGGGGGCATATATGGGCCTAAATGTACATGTAATATGTAAATACATATGTAATAGGGTCGTTCTAGTGATAAAGGGGCCTCATGTGCAAGTGTGAATAAATATATATAAGAGATCATGTACTCATTATTGGAGGAAATTGTGAAGTATGAATGTTCTTTGGTTAATTGGAGGGGGCTCCCCTATTCTTTAAGGAGTTATTGTGTAGCTTATCTATATTGGATTCGTGCTCCACATTGACATTTTGTACATAGTGTGTACTTCTGTTATTTTATGATATTTTGAGTATTTAGATCATAAAATTTGGTATCAGAGCTCAAGGTCTTGGGGTTTCGCTGCTGCAACTGAGATGCCTTGGAATTTTCACTATAAATGTTTTTCTACGACGTTTTAGAAGGAACCACTTGGAGGATATTTAGTAGACGGATCATGGTATGTGGGGTTAAAATTTCATCACTTGAGGCCTTATATTCTCAGAGATATAGCATGTGTAAGATAGGGTTCTCGAATCATTCTAAATTTAGTCATTGTGTACTTTTCGCTATAAAAAACTTTCTGTAACATTTAAGTCCCTGAAATCATAAAAATTATCAAGGTATCTTTGATAAAATTTTCATCTTCTGGGTCATCCTAATTTTGTAGATACACCATGTGGAAGATAGGATATCTGACTAATCCTATTGACTAGTATCAAATAGTTGTTCCAGGTAAAACAACAATAAATTATTCATAGAGGATCCAAATTAAGTGAGACTAGTTGCATTGAATAATGGATAGGCCATAGTATTTCCGGTACAAATTTAAAAATTTATATCAATAATTGTGCATGGGTCACATTGTACAAGTGCTCTCTACCGGAAAGGAAAAAAATAATCAAGGTGTGGGGAAGTTATCATAAATTCCACTTGGCACATCCAGTTTTGGTCAAACTTATGGAATTGCATAGAAGAAATTTTAGAGTACTAGAGGTCGCAATTTCAGACTGAGAAGGGTCGAAATTGCAGAGATACATCATAAGTAAGGTCTATTAGGAGGACATAATCCAAATCAAGGTTTCAAAGGTATGTTCACTTAAAACTATCATAACTTTTGATTGGAATGTTGGATTGAGCTTATTCAAAATCCATTGTAAATATAACACATAGAAGAGAATATTGGAACAAGGATTACAACTATTTGAGATATTTAGCCTTAATATATTGAGGTTGGGATTTGAGGGTTGGGATTAGAACTCAATTAAGAATCAATGGAAATACCTAAATTTACAGGAGTTGAAGATAAAGATGAAATCAATCCTATAGAATGGTTGAGGTTGGTAAAAGAATATAATATGACTCCTTTGAAGGAAATAAATTATTTTTTTGATGAAGCTTGGAAGTGGTGGATGAGTCTTGATCAAAATACTAGATGACATTGCACATGGGAAAATTTTGAAAAACTTTTCCCAGATAAATGGATTAGGGATACAAAAATGGAGGAATTGTATAAAATTCAAGATGAATTAAAAGAAGGAAATGAAGAGATTAAGAACAAGGGTGAGGAGCTATCTAATATACGATCCCTTAATGAATCACTCATTAAGGAGGTTAAGAACTTAAAGCAAGAAAATAATAGTAAATCAAAGTGGGAAAATGATGAGTCAAGGGAATATTTGAAAAATAAAGATGAAGAGATATGTAGATTACGAAACCATAATAAAAAAATAATGGATGAGGTACAGAGATTGAAAGAAGAAAAGAAGAATTGTCAAAATCAAGAAGAAAGAAGGATCTTGGATGAAGAATCTACCAAAAGACTAGAAGATGAAATTTGCATGAAGGTTGAGGAATCCTTAAATACTAATGAGGTAAAATAAAAAAAATACAAGCCATAGTTGAATAAGGACGTCAAAATTTGTTAGATGGGATCACATTGTAGCTTCAAAAGGAGAAACAAGATAGGATTAAAGAAGGTCAACATAAGATACTTGAAGAACTTAAACTCCATCTAGAGGATGTAAATGAAAAATATGATGGTATTATATCGAAGGCTAAAGTAATCAAATACCAAGCAAAGATGATCGAGGATTCCATTGTCGTTGAAAAGACGATAGATGAAATGCATGTGAAGATTGAAGGAAGATCATCAAATGTGAAACAGTATCGATACTCTCATTACCAAGAAACATTTCAAGGAAGACAAGAAGGACGCTATCAACATTATGAAGGAAGAAGATGGAATACTTGTCAATATTCATGGAACAAGGCATCACCAAACTACTCTTCAACAAGTTATTATCAAAGACCAACAACGACTACAAATTGGAGAAGCTTCAACAAAAATACATGGAAGCAAAGGAAAGAAGATTATTCAACAACTATACACCAAAAATTAATACTGAAAAGAATTGATTTTGGATGGATAGATCATCAACAATGGAATGAAGAAAATAGGAACATAAGAAAATCATATTACTTGGTTCCATCACATGTGAAGCCTTTAAATGCAAGGTTTTGAGGGAAAAAAAAAATTAAGGAGGGTATTATGTTATGACCCAAGGAGAGTATTATGTTATGACCCAAGGGGGGCATATATATGGCTAAACGTATATGATATGACCCCAAGGGGGGGCATATATGGGCCTAAATGTACATGTAATGTGTAAATACATATGTAATAGGGGAAACCTAGTGATAAAGGGGCCTCATGTGCAAGTGTGAATAGCTATATATAAGAGATCATGTATTCATTACTGGAGGAAATTGTGAAGTATGAATGGTAGTTGGTTAATTGGAGGGGGTTCCCCTATTCTTTAAGTAGTTATTGTGTAACTTGTCTATATTGGATTTGTGCTCCACGTTTATATTTTGTAAATGGTGTGTACTTATGTTATTTTATGATATTTTGAGTATTTGGATCATAACAGTGCAGAAGAAATATTTTCACTTTTCTTCAATCTTGTAGACCTACTTCTACTAGATAGAAGGTGATTGAACTGAGGCCATAGTGGTTGTAGTTTCCTTTTGTTCACCTTTTGAATAGATTGTGAAGAAGTTGAATCTTGTAGTATGAGATACTAACTTGCGACATTGTTTAGGTGGGACAATGGCTAGAACTACCTCTGGTATCCTGTAGAGATGACCCCCCAGAGTAACAATGACGCTACGGGGTCGAGACTCATAAATATCATGGCGCTTCCACATATATGGATAGACCTAAAGAACGTCACAGACATCCAGTGGGGAAACATCACATAATACTTCATCCTTGAAGGGTTGGATGTCATATGACAATCAACACTGTTGGCTGACACGAAGATCTTGTCCCTAGCGAAGCCATTCGATGTTGTATGGTTGTGGGTGTGGTATTGTTGAAAATACCAACTGCTTGATGACCTTTGTTGAGATGAGGTTCTTCTGGCTTCCTCTATCAACAATAAAATGCAGTGGGGTCCCCTTCACCCACATATGTAAATGAAAAAGGTGCTCCCCCTCTTCAGGATCTGTTGGTTCTTCTGGTTGATTTTTTGTGGTCGCGACAGTAGTAGTGGGGTCTACTTTGATGATTTGTCATCTAACATTATTTTCTGAATCAGATTCTGAATTAGGGTTCAACTCCTTTTCTTTGATCTCAGGCACCAATGATTGTTTTGAGAGAAATTCATCAGTTTTGTGTGAGGGTATTTTGTGGAAATCTCACCACTTTCCATTGTCCTTCTTCGTCTTCCTATTACCCTTCTTTTCATGTGGCTCGGATGGGATTTTGGGACGTTGTTTGTTAGGAATAGATTTATCATACTTTGGTTGTTGCGGATTTTCAGACCCAAACTGTCGTTTGTTCTGGTACCTAAATTTCTACTCGATTTTGACAACATATCAATAAGAAACTCCTAGTGATGAGATGTCAAGGAAATCCATTTCGGTTTGGATGTACCTATGCATATCCACGTGGTATTTCAGAACCAGATGTCGCTCGAAGACTTTGATACCCATCTTGGTGCGTAAGGTATGGAAATTATTTCTGGACTCTGACATTGTTTATCCCCTCTCTTTCCACAGTGTGGTCCATCTCATGTATTGTTCGTCATAGTTACCAATAGGGTAATATTGTTCCTTGACCGCATCCACAAAAAAATCCCAAGTTGGATCAACCCCATATATTCTAGACTCCTTTGTGGAACTTTTCTCCCAGTAATTTTCCCACCAATGTTTGACATGGGGGAGAGCCTTAAGGAGTTCGAAGGTGATATTTTCTCTGTCAGAGAAATTTTGAACAGAGAAATAACCTTCTAGTAGATTTAACCATGTTTATAGGGAATCTGCATCTATCTTCCCTTCAAATAAGAGAATATAAAAATTAACTTGTACCTTGAAAGGTGAGGTGCCTCCAAAGTTATCACTTTATGAAGATGTGCCTATTGTTATCAGTAGGTGTTGAAGGATGTGGGAAAAAATCTCCATCATTTCGTCCCTCTGTCGCGTGAGAGCTTGCCCAAGCAACAAATTAATAGAATCTTTTGCTCCATATTTTTTCTTTTCTTTCACCATGGAGGGTTTCTTGGGTGTGCACGAGAAATTGTCCTCAAGAGAGAAAATATCGATATCCAATTTACTATACTTGAACCTCATCGAGGACATGCACTGAAAAACGATCAAGAGCAACCTCCTCTGATACCACTGATCTGGATTATTTTCGACACGAAATGAGAGTGGAGATATAATAAAGAAATTTATAGAGATGTATCAGTAATATAAAAGATATATATCAAAGATATAACCATAAACACAAGGATACAATAATACACAATTTCTATTAATGAGAGAAATGTACAAAACTGTAGAAATACATAGTGAAAGACTCGCTAGAATGGTGGAAGCTTATCTCTGAAAAGAGATTTGATGGCTACTTGCATTCGCAAGAACATGATTGTTACAATACGGCTCCAAAAATCTTTTTAACATAAAGAAAATCCAAAACCCTAGCCCCGGAAGATGAAAAACCAACAGTTTTTTGGACCTCATTTTGGGTAGTTTGGTGTATCAACTTCCCGGGGGCGTAACTTTGGCATACGATCTCCGTTTGGGGAGAACAATAGCTCATTGGAAAGGTATCGACGAGAATATTCATTTTGGGGGCTCAATCAAAGAATTTGCATATCATTTAGGTGCTTGACTGTGAAAAAACGTTTTTAGGCCCTCAAAATGGCCCAAGATGTTTAAGAACTGAAAAAATGTTAAAAATAGTAAGTCTCCAAATCATTTTTTTGAGCCATTTGGAGTAGGTGGGTGGCCACCGATATCCACCAGGATCATATATCATTCTATACTTGCAGTGAGAATTACACTTTTTATTACATAATTATGACAAAAAATAATTTATATGTTGAAATTCAACCAAAACAATAAAAAATGAGTAATTTAATTGAGCGATAAACATCAGTTTAATTTTTTTTACCTAAAACATTTGTAAATCAACACCATGATCAATTTTTGTTAGCTTTGCTGACACTTGTAACCCCTTCTTGTCCTACAGAAATAATGGAATCTCCTCACGAGTAGCAATATGGTGACCACAAGTCCTTTTTCCCATATCACGGATACCTCATGATAAAACCGAGGACATTGTGGGAAACAATATTAACAATTCATTATATGACCAACACTGGAATGATATTGCAATCATTAACCTTGAATAACAATTATTTTCATCAAATGACGAGGTATACCCACTTTGGATCCTATAATACACAAGTTTACATACATGTTAGGCCTTGACCATGTGTCTCTTCATTTTTCTTTCAAAAGTCATTTTGACACTCACATCTATCTTCATATTTAAGTTAGGTCAAGGTTTTGCATATCTAATGTGGAAAGTGATAACTTTGTCATACAAAACTTTTCCACCTATAACTTTAGCTTTTACCGCTATAAACCTACATGTAATTATAAAATAAGGATTAATAAAATAAACTTTCTACTTTTGATATTTTGATTATACTCAATGAAATAGGATGTAACTCACAAAATGTAGTATCCCTTCATCACAATGTTTTTCTTCTATACCCTTATGAAAAAAAGAGAACATATACCGGTTCAAACATTGATTACAAGGCCTCACCATAAGTAATATAGTACTAGGGCATGCAATATTTAGTAAGTAGATGTAAATTTTAGAGACGCCTACACTTTAAGGATTATAAAACATGTTTTGGCATTATAATAGTATATGTTGAAATATATATAAAATGATTTTTTTTAATTGGACCCATTTATTAAGTAATCCAATTGTGAAAAGGGAAAAGGAGATATGTAAAAAGAAATTTAAGGCATTGGGACATGATAGGCTAAGTTAATCCTAAGAAATATTAACATGGTATTCATTTTAAAATGTAATTTTTATCAATGTCCCAACAATATAACGAATAAACGAATATTACTATGTTATTCATTTTAAAATATAATTTTTATGAAAGTTGCAACAATATAAGCATTGAGAAAGTAACCATTGATCATCTTTAATATGATTTCTCATTTATTAATATGTTTTGGTGTCAACTCAAAAGAGTGAGACGTCATGGTTTATGTGGGAAAGAAAAAACCTCATGATTGAGTGAGACGTCATGGTTTATGTGGGAAAGAAAAAACCCCATGATTTTTATGGGAAAGAAAAAACCCCGTGATTTTTATGAGAAAGAAAAAATTCCATGCTTTAATTTATGTTTTGGAATATAAATTAAAAACACACAATAAATGGAATTGGATGTAGAAAGAGATGGTTTATATATATATACACAATAAAATGGAATTGATGAAAGAGATATTTATATATATATATATATATATATATATATATATATATATATATATAACTAGATTTGAATTGTACACATACTTATCCAATTACATTCTTACTATGAGACTTTAACAATTATCTTCCTACACTATGTTTTTAATGTCAGATTCTATCAATTATCTATTTCAAAATTTGTTGAAAACATTGTTGTAATTTTCTAGTAATTGCATTTCTTCATTTATTTATAACACTTCTCTTTAATGGATAAGTTAATTCTCTATGATACCTAGTATATCTCTACATATTACAAACATTATCTTTCCCAAAGATATAGTGAAAATTTTATCCATACTTTCATTTGCGTTACAACATATAAAATCAATTTCTTTTGATTGAATCATTTCTCTTAGAAAATGATTCAAGTTTCAATGTGTTTTGTTTTTGCATGTTAAATTGGATTATTTTCCAATTTCATTGAATTGTCACACTTTATAGTTGAACTTTATTTGTCAATTTCGTTGAATTGACACACTTCATAGTTGTGAGTACTCCTGGCCTTTCTCCAATGTCTTAAAAAATGTGCCTTAACCAAATTGTTTCATAGGTATCACTACACAATACTTTGTTCTCTATGTCAACAAAGGATAATGAAAGAATGGATTGTTTCTTATTGCTCCAAGACACAATCATGAATCCTATAATGAATTCATATCTAGTTGTTGACTTTCTATCATCTGGATCACTTACACAATCAAAATTTGAATAACCTACCAACTCAACATTCAAATGATTAGTGTATTCAATACCAAAATCAATAGTTTCTTTTAGATATCAAATGACTCTCTTGACAACTTTCCAATGACCCTCATGTGGATTAGCCATGAATTGACTAAGTATGTTGATCGAATATGAAATATGAGGTCATATTGTGGTTAAGTAATTTAAATTTTCCACTAGTTGTTTATACAAAACATTGTTTACTTCTTTTGTATAATCATCAATGTAAATCTTACCATTATGTTCTAATGGAGTAGAGGTGGGTTTGCATTTATTCATATTGAATATTTTGATAAGTTCCTTTGCATACTTAATTTGAGTGATCGATTTTTTACCATCTTCCCTCCATACCTCGATGCCTAAACAATAATGCATATGTCAATGATCCTCCATTTCAAATTCTCGTGATAGTTATCTTTTGATTTCGTCAATAAAACTTGTAGGACTTCTTGTTATGATTAAATCATTAACATATAATAAATCGAAGCAACAATCTCATTTTCATCTTTCTTTATGTAAAGATTTGGATCACTCTTGTTTTTTATGAATCATTGTTGGAAGAAGAAGTTATCAATTTTTATATGCCATGATCTCAAAGTTTGTTTCAGACCATATATTGTTTTCTTTTACTTGCATAAAAGATGTTATTGTCCATGCTTTGCAAAACCTTATGGTTGAATAATGTGCACTTCTTGTTTTAATTCACCATTCAAAAATATTAACTTGGGATCTGTATAATGTAAGTCTCAATTGTGATTAGTAGCTAATGCAATACTAAGTCTAATGGTGCAATTTTGTCCTCATAATATGTACCTTCATTTTGTGAATAACCTTTTTTAATCTATCTAGATTTAAACTTGTCTATACTACCATTAGAATTGAACTTATATTTGGACACCTATTTTGAGTCTATAGGAACTTTATTTTCAGGCACTTCAGTTAGTTCCCAAGTGTCATTTTTCATTATGGAATAATATTCCTCTTACATATAGCATTCATCCATTCTGTAAGTTCCTTTTATTTCTCAAAATTTAATTTTTTTTCAACACTCTTGACTTGAGACATCAAATCATACGCTTTATACCTAATTGGTGTCTTGATTTTCCTTCTTGATCTTCATAGTGCCTCACTGCTTGGTGGAGTAGCTCCATTATTTCTTATTGCTTGTAGCTTCAATACCACTTTGAGATTCAACATCATCTTGTTGATCTTCTACTTTGTCACTTTTAATGTCTTCTTTAGGAAGTTTCCACATCTCAAGACTATTATCATCTAGATACTCATGAAATATAATATCCCTACTTGCAAAGACTTTATGAGTAATAAGATCATACACATTCTAATCTTTATGGTTAGCACAATAACCAATGAAATTACATTTGAATTACTTTGCATCAAGTTTCCTTCTATTTTTCTTTGGAATGTGGAAAAATGATTTACTCCAAAAAACTCTCGAATCATTAAGAACTAGTTTATATGCATTGAATTCTTCATACAAAGTTCTATTTTCTAAAAAATTGGTTGGACTTATATTTTGTAAATACTCAATTGTACTTACAACTTCATCCCACAAAATATTAGAGAGATTCTTACCTCTAAACATGTTTTTACTTCACTCTACTATGGCTCCATCCTTCCTCTCAATCACACCATTTTGATGAGGGGTATGTGGAACCATGCATTGTTTCTTTATTCAATTGTTTTTTCCTTACATTAAGAATTCTCTTGAAGTGAAGTCTCCCTCTTGATATGATCTAAGGGTCTTGATGTGTTTACCTATTTTTGTTTCAACCAAATTTTTATACTCCTTGAAATATTAAAAAAAAAAATATGTTTTCTTTCTTATGAAATAAACTCATGTGAACTTAGTTCTATCGTTAATGAATATAAGGAAATAAGAAGCTCCACCCAAGTGATTTAGTTTGCATTGGTCCACACACATCAGTGCACTAATTCAAGAAAATATCTTTTTCATTTATTTGTCCTCGTTGAAAACTTATTCCTAGTACACAACCATAACATTCAACATGTTCATTCTTAAAAATTGGAAGACCTTTCACCATATATTTTCTTTGAAGTAAAACTAGATCTTTGAGATTTAAATGCCCATACTTTAACCCCATTTTTTTGAAGACTGAATGGAACCTTAGTGGTTGGGTAACTTTGTTTCCGCGGAGAATCAAAGTGGGATTAGATTCAGATTCAGAAAAATCCAAAAATGGGGACAAAGTCATTTTTGGTAGATTCACCATCAATGGAGTTAGCAAGAATAAGTAAGATGGAGAAGTTGTTGTAATTAACCCATTTTTTCAAAACACGGGTATGCCACCTCTGATAGAGTATAGTTCTGGAGCTTGATATTCCAACTTTAAAGTGTTTATATATTAATGTTGCATACCTCTTAGTGAAGATTCATAACATATATAAAAAAAATCCTACAATTTCGTAAAAGTGAAAATCATGCACTTGTCATCTATCACATATTTTCATTTCATTTAAATATAAATCAGCTATTAAATATTACAAATAGAAGACCAAGTATTCAAATATAATACATATTCTTGAAGAAAATGAATTCAAACAATATAAATCAATTATTGACCATTTGAAAATAAGGAAACTCTCATCAAAATCTACTTATTCAAATCTCTCTTCCTATCCCTGTATACCTAATTACTAGCCCACCTTTTCTCTCTTTTCCTTTATACATAATTACCACCCCGCCCCTTTGATACTTAATTCTAACTCCATTAAGTTAATAAATGGACAAACTCCTTATTATGAACCTTGTAATTACTTTGTTTAAAGAATATTCATGACATGTATAAACAAGCTCCTGCAACTCCTATAAAGTGCAAATCATGCACTTGAAATCTATCACATATCTTAATTTCATCTAAATATAAGTTAGATATTAAATATTAAAACTCAAATACCAAGTATTAAAATATAATATATACTTTTAAAAGAAATGAAATCTAATAATATGAATCAATTATATATCATTTGAAAACAAGGAAAATCTCATAGAATCTACCTATTCAATCACCCCTCTTCCTCACCCTTTATCTCCCTTCCCTCTATACCTAATTACTACCCTACCCCTCTCCATTTTCCTCTATACCTAATTACCACCCCATCTCCTTGATACCTAATTCTAAGTAGAGTAAGTTAATAATTGGACAAACTCAATTTTTTTATTTTCTATTTTCTAGATTTATCTTCAAATTCAATAGGTTTTAAGAAGACTTAGATCATCATAATTTAAAAATATACATGGATTACGAAAAAACTTTGTCTGTGTAACATACCGCTCTTGCGTGTATTGAGCGAACTTATTCTTTGAGGACACTTGCTTGCAAGTGATCCAGATTATTATGCTATTGGGCATCTGATTATGATTATGAGGCATTATGGATATGATGACATGTTATTTTGTTGTTTTGACATAGACAGGTGTTATTGACTGGGTTCTCTTGAGTGTGCAGGACTTTGGACCTCGAGGATGCAGAGGCATCGATGAAACCCCTTGGACTCTGGATCGAATTAGGGAGTGGACTATTGGGTTTTTATTATTGTTGATATGACATATGCACATCTGATTAGATGTTATGATGATTGATTTTATTTCTGACATGATTCATTGATGATGTAGGCTGACAATAGCTTGTCGACCAGACTCACATGTGGAGTAGAGGGGTCACACACGACAACCAGAGACGTTGAGGGAGAGGTGTGGACAACAACCCTTCCACAGCCTATTAGCACTCCCACCGTGGCTTGAACTATAGGTTAAAAATTACCTAGTTCGAGAAGACCCACGATGTCATGAGGGTAGACTGTGACAGTCGCTCATGATGATTCTAAGGGGCACACAATAAGGCAGGGGCCTTATTCCTTAGAGGCCCTTAATCTCCCACAAGACCACCCGACGGCGTATTGACTGCAGAGGTTTTTGATGTCTACCAAGTCATTCAAGAGGCGAGTGGCGCCCTTGGAGCACGTAGTGCATCCTGAAGGGCACGTCGTGCAAGGGAAACAGAATGAGACGAGTGGCACCCTTGGAGAACCTAGTGCGTCCTGAAGGGTACATCGCGTTGTTAACTAATAAGTGAAAAAAACTAGATGGCCTTAGAACGAATGATGTGATAACAAAGATTTAAAAACAATTTCCCTAATAAAAATTTCACCCACCCTAGGAAATTAAAATCTAGGTCAAAGTGATACTTGTGGTAAAAAAAAAAAAGTATTCATATTTAATTATGGGACGAAAAGGGGGTAAGAAATTCAATTAATTTATTAAAATCAAATTACTTTTGGAGATTAAATTCTGAAAAAGGGGGAAATGATTGTTTGTTACTTATGCTAATTAAAATTTATAAAAAAAGGGAAAAAGGGGGAAAAAGTTAATTTTCTACACTTGCTAATTTGAGTTTTAAATAAAAAGGGAAAAGAGGGAAACTTAAAAGAATTAGGAAACTAGGGGGAAAAAGTTAATTTTCTACACTTGCTAATTTGAGTTTTAAATAAAAAGGGAAAAGAGGGAAACTTAAAAGAATTAGGAAACTAGGGGAAAAAGGAGGAAACATAAAGAAAAAATGAAACATAAAGAAAAAAGAGAAACATAAGGAAAAAGCAGAATGAATAACTTAGTCAAGAATCTTGTCTTTGAGAACTTTCTAATTTGAACTCAACTAGGATTTTACTAAGGGCGTAAGTCATTATAATGTGTAAGGGAATATGGGGACACCTAGGAGCAATTCTAGGAATGCTTTTAGGTGGGTGAGGGAAATAGGAGTAATCAAATAATTAATGAAATTAATTTCTAGTGCAACGAAGGGGATGGGTGACATGTGTACGGGGAAAGATTTTTCTGAATTAAATTATTGAAAAATAAATTAAATGGAAATTTGGGAAAGAAATCCTTACGAACTCTATATAAAGGAGGGAGGAGGAGGAGTATGGATCTCTGCTTGGATACATAACGTTACACATCAAAAAAATTTACTTGACTGACTTATCTTGTGGGAGTTGGGATACCCAGCTTGATGACGAGTGGTAGCTCGGGCTTGCGAAGCGAGATGGGAGCTGGTTGTTCTTTGGTTTAGTGTGCATGGCCCCTTTGTGTCTCGGGGGGCTAAAGGGGAAGAAGAGTACCCCTAGCGTTGGTTGGGAGGTACCAGTGAATTCAAAACGGTCGGCAAGCGGGAACCGGACGGAGCACGCAGGACAACAACTCGAAACTGTCACCTTGGGCTAAGGTACGCATGCTTTTATTTTGAATGGTAGATTAATATTGATCTTGCGCTTTCATTTCTGTACTTTTAATTGTGTAAAGAAAGTGTTTTACTTAGCATTTTTAATCGAGAACTTAAATTCACCATTGCTTGAATTGATTCCCTTGGAAATCGATCCCTGATTGCTATGATTGTTCTGTCTTTTTTAATGATTATTGTGAAAGGATTGTTCTTTATCTTTTGTCCTCATCCCTAGATCATCAGTCCATGCCTAAGCAGTTGGCCAAGAGTAGGATCAACGATCGTCACTTCAGTGTTAATAGACCTATAGATCCTAATGCCCTGCTTTTTTGTGCGTGGATGATGAGCGAAGGATAGTTTGTCCAGATGTCTACCCCTATTGATTGTTCCTGGTTGAATGATTGGCTTGCGCCTTGTTGCAATTGATTACCTTTGCGATTGTTTTTCCTTTCCCACAAAGAATCACTTATGATCCTCTATGTTTGATCCCTATGTTCTGATGCATTTCCTGGCAAAGTAACTCTGTGTTTTTAATACCCTTCCTGGCAATTATTTAAGTCTACGTTTTTAATGCATTTCCTGTCGAAGTAAATCTGCGTTTTTAATACCCTTCCTGGCAATTTAAGTCTGTGTTTTTAATTCATTTCCTGGCGAATTTACTGTGTGGTTTTTTTTTTACATCTGGTATGCCTTTTACTCTGCGAATTTACCTTACGTTTTTACACCTCTGTCCTGTGATTTTACCTCTGCACTATAATGTATTGGAAGACGAATTTAGCTTGCGTATTTTCCCACTCGAATGACAGTTTATAAATTATTTTTGGACTGCATTTTTTGGTGTGATGGCTGGGAGATATTACTTGAAATACTCTACGATCTTCACCTTTCTAAGATTGAAATTTTTACCTTTATTTACATTGGCCTCTATATTATTTTTTTCTGTGTTTTCATTACATTTGGCGTCTATATTCTTTTTCTCTGCGTTTTCATTACATTTGGCGTCTATATTCTTTTCTCTGCGTTTTACGTAAAGTCTTTAAATGACAGCGTTCCTTTACCTTATATTGACTATGATTCGTATGTAAACCTCGACATTTTTTTTATTTGAAGAACCCAACAAACTTGATGTCAAACCCAACGATTTTTTATGGTGAAACCCAACATTATTATTTAATGAAACCCAACGATTTGAGGATAAAAATCAGCGTTTGTCATTGCTAAAACTCAGCAAATTGATGGGTAAACCCAGTGAATTGTTTGACAGCTTTTTGGAGGCAGTGAATTCATATGTATTTCGTGGATATGCTTGGGACAACGTTTTTATGTAATTATTGCAGGGTATAGCGATCTGGTGATGGATTTCCACAACGCAGTCAATGTTTCCTATTTTAGACAACAATCAATATAGACATATTTTTATCAAGGGATAACGGTATAATATTAATGGCAGTGATAATATTAGACAGTGTTTGATTTAACAACAATCTTGATGGTCTGACATTGCATGACAACATTGACAGATTTATAATTATTATGAACGGCATTGTAGCGTATAAGGAGCAGCTATAAATCCACATTGATTAATGGAAAACGGTTCCTTTGATTGCTGGCAGCGAATCTTGAGTCTTGACAGCTAAACTGATAGCTTTTGGATTGCCTTTCACCTTGCGTTTTATTTTACACTTATAGTTACCCTATACCTTTAATAAGACAGTAATATCTTATTCACCCAGAAATTTATTATTCCGTATGTATCATATAATACACTGTGATTTCTTATTGAATGACCGTGAGATCATATTTTAATTATGCCTTTCAGATATTTAACCGATAGCTTATATTATATTTTACTCGGCAATTTCATATGGCGAATAAATCCAGGAAACAGTCAACAATAGGGAATCAATACAATAACCTACATGATAGAGACCTATAGTTTAATTTTTTCTAAGGTCGTTCGTTAACCATGGTAAAAATAACTATCTATACATTGATGGTTAAATGGATAGAGTGATCAAGCACAGCGATTTTATTAATGGTTAGCGCAACATTTATTTTTAGTAGCATAGTGATTTTATGAGACATTAAAGCCTTTGTGCGTTAGAGACATATAATGTCAAATGTGTGGAAGAGAGTTAGTATATAATGGGAGAGATAATATAAAATCACCTTAACTATATTACCCCTTGAGTGATTGAGCATAAGGTAAATAAAGGTAGATTGTTACATGGAGATAATAACATTTATTAATAATGATTGACATACATGATTTTGTTGTTTATTTTACCAATAATAGGATATCATTGTCAGTTATAATGTTAAGATAGTAGGATTTGTCGGTTGTTTTAGTTCTCTACTCACACTTAGACATCATGCATAACCAGTATGGGTTATGGTTGTTGTCGAGTCATTTAATAGCTTGCACAAATTGTTGAGCGATGTCATCTGCGTCTGGTTGACCCGTTGCTTGGGGGCATAGGTGTAGTCTTCTTGTCAGTTATTTCGTCTCCTAGTGCGTTGGATTTATCTTGAGTCCTTGGTCCATATAGGTTATGTGGCGCCAGGTTTATTGTTACACCTATCACCTGGGGATGGCATGATCCTTGATGAGGGGATCATGGTGTGCCCTATTGGATAGAGGCGAATGATAACTTGGCTGGAGTCTATGCTTTCCGTTGTGGGTGTTGTTGATCGTGGTATTTGTTGTTAGTGCTTGGGTTGTAATGCCTTCATGTGTTGGGTTTGTGTGCCTTAGAGGTTCTAGTTACTGGTCATCAAGGCCATTGTGTTGGGATGGTGGATGTTTTCCTTTAACTTGTAGGCGTTGTCGTGTTTGTGTCGGGTGGGTAGTCGTTTCTATCTGTCTTTGATTTCTGCATGTTTCGACCAGTTTCATGATGTTCTTAGTGGGTTGAGTCAGTGTTGACTGTTTCCTGATCTGCATGTGTGGGGTTCGTCATCAGGTTGTGTGGTTTTTATTTTCGTCGATGTCGTCCTGCCTAAAACAAAACAAACAAACAAAAAAAAATTGCACTTTCGCTTCGTTGGGTGTCGTAACGATTGGGGTCGTTACATATGGTATCAGAGCGAGTTCAACCTGCAACTTGGGAACACTTCGGATTTCGTTGATATGATATTTGATTATAATGTTTCTAATTAAGTTGACTTGTATTTTTGTAGGTAATCATGGTTAGAGGGTGTCACGGAGGCAGATGACGGGGTGTTAGGGGAGGAGGCGCAACGCCTCCAGTAGTATCCACGCCTGAGGGGTCTAACCCCGAGGGAGATGAACATGTTGTCGGGAAGGAGCATATAGCGATGGGTGGTGTGTTTGGGTTGATGAGGTCTTTTCAGCGGATGTCTGAGGCACTGATTAGTCGTTTGGACAGAGATGAGGCCAGGGCATCGACACCCCCTGAGGGTCCACCCCGCACTCCGGTCGGTACTGTTAGCATTCACCGCGAACTCGAGAAGGTCGAATTTCTTGAGTTATTAGGTGCCCTGGACGGCGTAGATGTCGAGGCATGGTTGGAGAATATGGCGATGTGTTTTTCACTTCATGACTATACCTCCAACATGAAGGTCTGCATGGCGGTCTTTCAACTGAAGAGGAGCGCTCTTCTATGGTGGAAGATGCATGGAAGACGCTCCTGCCATAATGGAACTTGGAAGTTGAATACATGTCATGGGAACTGTTCGAGGAACGGTTCCGAGAGAGGTACCTATCGGAGGAATTCATTGAGCGTCAACTCAACGATTTCAATGCCTTACGACAAGGCGGTCGAACGGTGCTCGAGTACGAGGCCTATTTTATGGAGTTGCTTCGGTATGCTCCCCATCTCAATACTGAGAAACTTAAGGTCAACGGGTTCTTGTTCAGCCTTAATGTGAGCATACGTGCAAAGGTTAGGATTATGATGCCTCAGACCTTGCATGATGTCGTACAGAAGGCCCTCGTAGTAGAGGTGGAGCTTATCAACGAGGGTCAGAGCAGGACTCCAGTGCGACCAATAGGGAAAGTATCATCTGGTGCGCAGCAGCATCAGACACCAGTCAGACATACTCCAGGATATTATGGCTTACAGAGAGGATCCACCTACACTACACCTCGGCGACCGACGCCTCAGCAGCGGATTCCTTACCAGGGACCACAACATCAGCGACAGCATCAACCACAATAGCAACAGTTTAGGCATGTTCAGCAGAACAGACCAGGATTCCAGGCCGGTGGGACATCATCTTCTACTTCGGGTACCAGGAGTACTGGACCGAAGAAGGGGTTTTGGACTTGTGGGGAGCCACACTACCAACGCGACTACCCAGTGGAGAGGACTAGAGCATCTGGATCAGTCAGACCCACTACCGTGGGAGATTTGGGAAAGGCCCATTGGATTCATGCAGTTGTGAATAACCACCAGGAAGAGCACCAGTCAACTGTGATCGAGACGTCAGGTACCGTCGTTGACTAGACCCTTAGTATTTTGATAGATCCCGGTGCTACCGAGAGTTTCATTTCTGGTGCAATGCTAAAAAGGATTAAGGTAAATGCAATCGAACAGGATGAGTTTATCTTTGTAGAGATGGCTTCGGGAGCCAAACAGAAGGTTGGAGGAAAGGTTATGAGTTGTACTCTTAACCTGGGAGAGTTTGTCACCAGGGCCAACCTGTACGTCACGATATTAGGATCTTATGACGTCGTGATCGGTATGGACTGGTTGGAATCACATGAGTCGATAATCAACTGTAAGAAGAAATGGTTGATATTGCTCGATGATGAGGGTCAGAGATGCGTGATTGTAGGTCAAAACTAGGGATTTTCCATGAGGTTATCTCTTCCTTGCAGTTACAGAAGAGCATGCACAAGGGATGTAATCTTTATGTGATCCTTGCGTTAAACGAAAAGGGAGTAGCGGAAGGTCTAGAACACCTTCTGGTGGTGAGAGAGTTTGCGAACGTCTTCCCGGAGGAGTTACCTGGTATTCCTTCGGAGAGGTAATTGGAGTTTACCATAGGCCTAAAACCAGGGACTGAACCAATAGCGAGATCGCCTTATCGCATGTCGACCCCGGAGTTACAGGAGTTGAGAATGCAACTGAAGGAGTTGATGGACCTGGGACTTATACGTCCGAGTGTGTCACCGTGGGGTGTGGTTGTTATTTTCATACTAAATAAGGATGGGTCATGGAGACTCTGCATTGATTACCATCAATTGAACAAAGAAACGATCAAGAATCAGTATCCATTGCCAAGGATTGATGATCTATTTGATCAGATGAAGGGTGCGACGATGTTTTCAAAGATCGATTTGTGATCAGGGTATCACCAGTTACGAATTAAGGAGGATGACGTCCCTAAGACCGCCTTTAAGACGAGGTTTGGACATTACGAGTTTACTATTTTACCGTTTGGAATAACAAACTCCCCAAGGGTATTTATGAGTTTGATGAACGGGGTGTTCCGTGAGTACTTGGACAAGTTCGTCCAAGTATTCATTCACGATATTTTGATTTACTCTCAAACGATGGAGGAGCATGACGAGCACTTACGCTTGGTAATACAGTGTCTGCGAGAGCACAAATTGTATGGGAAATTGTCCAAATGCTTGTTTTATCAATCGAAGATTCACTACCTAGGGCATGTCATCTCCGGTGAAGGTATCGACATGGATCCAGCAAAGGTCGAGGCTATTGTCGAATGGACTACACCGACAAGTGTCCCAGAAGTGTGTAGCTTCATGGGTTTCGCAGGATACTATCGACGGTTCATCAAGGGATTTTCGAAGATAGCAAATCTGATCACGGAATTGGAGAAGAAGAACAAGAAATTTTTTGGACCGAGAAATGTGCGGAAGCATTTCGAAGGCTCAAAGAGATGTTGATAACAACACCAATACTAAAGGTCCCTGACATGGACACAGACTTCTTGGTATGCACTGATGCATCCAAGGAAGGCTTAGGCGAAGTCTTGATGCAAGACGGTCGAGTGATCACTTACATCTCGAGAAAACTGAGAAGGCATGAGGAGAAATATGCAACGCATGATTTGGAGTTGTTAGCCATTGTATATGCCTTGAATTTTTTGAGACACTACCTTGTTGGACGAAAATTTGAACTAAAAACGGACCACTGTGGACTACAACACATCTTTACGCAAAGCGACCTGTACGTGCGACAACGATGTTGGTCGAAATTGCTTAGCGAGTACGATTTCAAGATTACTTACATAAAGGGAACAGTGAACCTAGTGGCGGATTAATTGATTCAGAGACCTCATATCTTTTCGGTGTTGCCTCTTCATATGAATCTACGTGAAAAGATTTTGACTTTACAACGCGACGATGAATGGTACAAGGAGTTCAAGGATTTTATCGGACAAAACACAATGATGGTACCAAGATTTGAAAGATTTACGTTTGACGACGATGGATTATTGAGGTTTAAAAATCGGATTTACATACCACCGAACGACGAGTTGAGGAGTTTGATCCTAAACGAGGCTCACGGATCAATGTACATGGCCCACCCAAGAGTCACGAAGATGAGGGAGGACCTTAAACCCTTATTATTTTGAAAAGGAATGAAGGCAGACATAGTCAACTATGTGGCCAAATGTCTAGAATGTCAGTAGGTAAAGGTTGAACATAGACATCCAGCAGGATTACTACAGCCACACGTTATTCCGGAATCGAAATGGGAGGTTATTTTGATGGATTTCATTGTTGAATTTCCACTGACGACGAGGAGACACGACTCAATTTTTGTGGTAGTCGACACTCTGACGAAGAGTGCTCATTTTATTCATGTGCGTACGACGTATCAGGCACCTGACATAGCCATAGTTTTCATTAGTGAGATTGTGAGGTTGCATTGCATACCTAAGAGGATTATATCTGATCGAGGATCTGTGTTTACTGGATGATTTTGGACTAGTTTCCAAGAGGCCTTGGGGACCCAACTTAAATTTAGTACCACGTATCACCCGGAGACTGATGGGCAGACTGAACGAACAAACCAGATCTTGGAAGACATGTTGCACATGTACGTGACGGACCAAAAAAATCACTGGGAAGAATTATTTCCACTGGTAGAATTCGCTTATAACAAGAGTTACCAAAGCACCATTAAGATGGCGCCTTTCGAGTTTCTTTATGGGCGACCGTGTCGGACACCTTTGAGTTGGGATTGGCTTGAGGATAGGGTCCTGGTGGGACCATAAGTGATCCAAGAAATGGAAGATCGAATGCAAATAATAAGACAAAGGATCAAAGAAGCGCAGGATCGACAGAAGAGTTATGTCGATGTGTGTCATGTCGACCGTAGTTACGAAGTTGGCGATCGAGTCTTCTTGCGGGTAAAACCACATAAGAGTTCGATCAAGTTTGGAAAGAGAGATAAACTCTCTCCTAGGTTCGTGGGACCTTTCAAGATTGTGG
>SNQJ01S0028770.1:0-18909 GCA_010110895.2 Picea sitchensis
ATATGACATATATTATCAACTTAAATAAGTCACAATGGTTAACCTTCTATTTAAAATAGAGAGAATTATAATAAGTGCAATTTATATCTAATGAGATTTTTTTCTAAATATGAAAATATATGACCTATATTATCAACTTAGATAAGTCACAATGTTTAACCTTCTATTTAAAATAGAGAGAATCATAATAAAAAACAATAGAGTACAAAAATAATTAAAAGTACATACCTTGTCTTCCGCTGTCTTAGAATTTCTAATCCTCCTTTTCTTAAATTTGTCATTGGCAATTAAGAAATGTCTTACAGACTGCATACAATTAATGAATGGAGTTTTGTAGAACATCTTGTTTGTAGAATTTAGTTGACAACAAATACAAATCACGACACTGGGTTCAACTGATGGATCCAAGAATCAAGCATTATGTTCTTTATACTTTCTCTTTGCCTCCATAAATACACTATATTTAGGATTTCCTAAAATTTCTTTAGCTTCTTGGATGGTGTGTTGGCCATCAACTATCCAAAAATTGATGTTCTTAGCATCTATATCTGTCTCATTTAGAATTTTTATAGGGTTTACCAATAGATTAGAATCATTGATATTGACTGGAATCGGAAGAGCATCAAGCAATCATGTCAGAAATGATTTCACTAATACTTGAACATTTGAATCATCTCATGATCTCAATTTAAATACTTTAGGGGATTCCCTACATCTTTCAACATCCACCTTTCTGCTGAAGGTACTTGAAAATAAATAACATTGCTTGAATGTTGAATGAATTTCATCACATTGGTCTGCAAGTTTCACTGTTTGAGATTCAACTTTCCTAGCTTTCTGAAAATCTGTAGTAGGTTTGAAATCACTTTCTACAATGTTTTCTTCCAAGTTACTTAAATATAGTCTTCTCAAAGAAAGTAATTGAGCATCTAGTTTATCATCTAGTATTTTGTTAGGTAGTTTACCCTTTTGTTGCAAATAAAGAAGCACAGATGATGTTTGTTTACATCTCAAATAGTGGTATTTTAGAACAACAGTGATACGTTCTAAAAGATCTATGCATCTTTTTAAACCAGATTTAATAAAGCTTTCATAAGTATCCAACTTGAACATTGAATTTTTTATTGTATTTGGGAACTCCTTATTTAAAGCTTCAATCAAATCTGGTCTAAATTTGGTGTACTCCACTTGACAAGAAACCAATTTTACTTCACTTTCTTTAATAACCTCCAACTAAAACTCGATGTGACTCTCATTGTGAGCATCGCAATTCACAATTATTCCCAATATATCTGGATCTTTTCCATCTATGGATCCAAATAGATACATATCCTGAAACATATTCATGGGTGTTTCTATTTGAACATACCAATCATCCACAAAGTCATAGTTATTGGATGTATTGTACTTCCTAATCATTTCAAAAGTAGAAGTCGAAATTATTGTTGAAACTGCAATTTGAGTGGCATGAGTTTTTTGTTTTTTGGATGACGGTTGTAGAATTTTTCTTGCTTTGGAGTCGAGGGACTCTGAAAACAATAATAAGAAATTGTTATCATAAATCAAAATGAAATTATAATTACAAATTTTATCATACATTTTTCTATCAAAATTTGAAAGGACCATCTAATCTAACCATTTTTAAAGGAGTATAAATAATAAAAAAAAAAACCATACCAAATGGAGGAGGAATCATTCGTGTATCAATTCCTTTCCTTTTTTTCTTCAATGCTTTACATGGAATTTCAGATGTGCTACATTCCATAGTTTCTGAAAACAATAGTTAAAAAATTGTCTATAATTTCAAATGGATGGAAAAAAACATGCAATAACAAACATTACTAAAGAGCCTTATAATATATCATTTTTCCGTTTACATGCACAAGAACAAATACATTTATGTCCTATGCAAGCTACCCATATAATGATATAACAAAATTCATCTAGTGTCAAATTGCATATGAATATTATCTAACTATTTGTAAATGAGTATAAGTTAGATTTAAAAATGTCATACGAATATAAGACTTGTGATGTGTCATATTTGCATTCACTTTTTTCCTCGATGCTTTCGTTTCAATTTCAGTTGCATCATAGTTCTTATCATATGAAAATATTGTAAAATATAATATTACAATAATTTCAAAAGAATTAAAAGAACAAGAATTAAAAAATACAATTGTTTTCTATAACATCCCATTTCATACATATGCACAACAACATGGAAGTCCATATCATACACAACCTTACTACAAGAAAAACAATAGCTCAAAATTATTCAATCAACATTAATATACTAGCATATTGTCTAACCATTTGTAACGAAGTTTAAACCTATTTTGAAACTACAATACCATTTAAAGAATATTGTGTTGGCCTATTCCATGATTTTTCTTTTTTCTTCCGTGATTTTTCTTTTTTCTTGGATAATTCCATTGAAATTTCACTCGCTTCATAGTCCATGATTTCTGAAAATAAAAATAAAAAACTATTACCGCAACTTGAAATTATTGAAGACAACATAAATTTATAAATATTATCATTTCTTGAGACATTGTACTTGTAACAAAATGAACAAGAATCATGACAATCATTTGAACAAAGATACTACTAGAACATGAATTTCATCATTTTGATTGTTCATTGAGGAAAACTAGCACCCACTAGATTTCCTTCTAGCAGAAATGCATTGCCAACAACAACATTATATAGTGAAAGAAAACTAACTACTACTCAATTTCCATCTAAAAAAGGAACAACTGTAAATCTTATGACAATGTCATATTTAAATATAATTATTCTTTCATAGTCATAGATCTTCTTTGCTCTCTCTAGAGATGATAAAAAGACGTCTCAAACAACACCATTCCACGGTGGTGAAAAGGTAGCACGTGCTAACTTTCACTTTTGCACAAGCACAAGCACATTTCGAACAACATCATGCCATTGGTGGAAAGATAGTGCATACTAGCTTTCCCTTTTGCACAAGTACAAGTACATATCAAACAATATCATTCCATCAGGGTGGAAAGCTAGCACGCACTAGATTTCCCTCTTGCACAAGCACAAGTGCATCTCAAACAACATCATTCCACCATGGGGGAAAGTGCACGTGTAGGGGAAAGCTAGCATGTGCTATATTTCTATCTTGCACAAGCACAAATGCATCTCAAACATCATTCTAGCATAGGCTAAAGTTAACATGTGCTAACTTTCCCTCTCACACAAGTACAAACAATTATCAAACAACATAATTCCACTATAAGAAAAAGCTAGTGTCTGCTAACTTTCCCTCTTGGACAAGCAAAGATGCATCTCGAACATCATTTCACCATGGGGGAAAGCTAGCACGTGCTATTTTTCCCTTGTGCACAACCACAAGAGAATATAAAACAACATCATTCCACCATGGAAGAACAAGAACAAGTGCTAGATTTCCCACTTGCACAATAACAAGTTCATATCAAACAACATCATTCCACCTTGGAGTAAAGCTAGTGCATGCTAGTTTTCCCTCTAGAACAAGCACATATCAAAGAACATCATTCCACCTTCAGGGAAAGCTAGTGTGTGGTAGTTTCCCTATTACACAAGCACAAGTGCATCTCGAACAACATCATTCCACCATATGTAAAAACTAGCATGTGCTAACTTTCCCTCATGGACAAGCACAAACACATCTCGAACATCTTTCCATCCAGGGGGAAAGCTAACACGTGCTAAATTTTTGTTTTGCACAACCACAAGCATATCTAAAACAACATTATTTCAGTGTGGGGGAAAGCTAATGCATGATAGATTTTTCATCTTGCACAAGCACATCTCATACAACATCATTCCATCGTGAAGGAAAAATAACACGTAATAGCTTTCCCTTTTGCACAAGCACAAGTGCATATCAAACAATATCATTCCACCAGGCTGGAAAGATAGCACGTGCTAGCTTTTCGTCTTGCACAAGCACAAGTGCATCTCAAACAACATCATTCCATCATGGGGGAAAGCTAGAGTGTAGGGGAAATCTAGCACGTGTTATATTTCCCTCTTGCACAAGCACAATTTCATCTCGAACACCATTCTAGCATAGGGGAAAGTTAACGTGTGCTAACTTTCCCTCTCGCACAAGTACAAACACATCTCAAACAACATAATTCCATTGTAAAAAAAAGCTAGTGTGTGCTAACTTTCCTTCTTGGACAAGCACAGATGCATTTCGAACATCATTTCACCATGGGGAAAAGCTAGCACGTGCTAGTTTTCCCTTGTGCACAACCAGAAGAGAATATAGAACAACATCAGTCCACAATGGAAGAAAGCTAATGCGTGCTAGCTTTTTGTCTTGCACAAGCACATCTCAGACAAAATCATTCTACCATGGGGAAAATCTAGCGCATACTAGCTTTCCCTCTTGCACAAGAACAAGTGTATATCAAACAACATCATTCCACCTTGGAGTAAATCTAGTGCATGCTAGTTTTCCCTCTGGCACAAGCGCATATCAAAGAACATCATTCCACCTTCGAGGAAAGCTAGCATGTGCTAGCTTCCCTATTACACAAGAGCAAGTGCATCTTGAGCAACATCATTCCATCGTAAGTAAAAACTAGCATGTGCTAAAGTTTCCTCATGAACAAGCACAAACACATCTCAAACATCATTCCATCATGGGGGAAAGCTAGCACGTGCTAACTTTATGTTTTTCACAACCACTATCACATCTAAAACAACGTTATTTTAGTGTGGGGGAAATCTAACACGTGCTAGCTTTCCATCTTGCACAAACACATCTTGGACAACATCATTCCACCATGGCGGAAAACTAGCACATACTAGATTTCCCTTTTGCACAAGCACAAGTGCATATCAAACAATATCATTCCACCGTGGGGGAAATCTAGCGCATGCTAGCGTTCCCTCTTGCACAAGCACAAATGCATCTCAAACAACATCACTTCACCATGGGGGAAAGCTAGCATGTGCTATATTTCCATATTGCACAAGCTAAATTGCATCTCGAACATCATTCTAGCATAGGAAAACGTTAGCGTGTGCTAAATTTCCCTCTTACAAAAGCACAAATGCATCTCAAACAACATCATTCCATCATGGAGGAAAGTTTGTGCATGTTATCCTTCCCTCTTGCACAAGCATAAATGAATCTCAAACAACATCATTCAACCCTAAGGGAAAGCCAGCGCATGCTAGCTTTCCCTCTCGTAGAAGTACAAGTGCATCTTGAGCAAAATCATTCCAACATAAAGAAAATCTAGCACGTGCTAACTTTTCATCTTGCACAGGCACAAAAGTATCTCAAACATCATTCCACCATGGTAGACATGCTAGCTTTCCCTCTCGCACAACCACAAGCGCATCTAGAACAACCTCATTCCACTGAGGGGGAAAGCTAACGCATGCTAACTTTTTGTCTTACACAAGTACAAACACATATTGAAAAACATCATTCGACTATAGGGGAAAGATAGCTTTCCCTCTTGCACAAGAAATGGTGCATATCAAACAACATCCCATCGTAGGGAAAAGGTAGCATGTGCTAGCTTTCCCTCTTGCACAAGCACAGGTGCATCTCGAACAACATTATTCCACCATGAAGGAAAGCTAGCATGTGTTAGCTTTCCCTCTTGCATAAGAACAAATGCATCTCCAACAACATCATTCCATCATAGAGTAAAGCTAGCATCATTCCACCATGGGGTGCAACTACTATGTGCTAGCTTTTCCTATTGCAAAATCACAAGTGCATCTTGAACAACATCATTCCACCATGGGGAAAATCTAGCGCGTCCTAGCTTTCCCTCTTGCACAAGTACAAGCGCATCTCGAACAACATCATTTTAGCATGGAGGAAATCTTACACATGCTAGTCTTCCCTCTTGCACAAGCATAAGCTCATCTTGAACAACATCATTCCACCATCAATGAAATCTAGCGTGTGGTAGCTTTCCCTCTTTGAACAAGCACAAGTGCATATTGAAAAAACATCATTCCACCATGGGGGAAAGCTAGATTATGTTGGATTTCCCTCTTGCAAAATAACAAGAACATCTCTAACAACATCATTCCACCATGGGGGAAAGCTAGCATCCCTCTTGCACAAGCACCAACACATCTCAAAAATCATCCCACCATGGGGGTAAGCTAGTGCGTGCTAATTTTCCCTCTTGTACAAGCACAAGCTCATCTTAAACATCATTCAATGTGGGGGAAAGCTAGTATGTGCTAGCTTTCCCCCTAGCACAATCACATCTCGAATAACATCATTCCAACATGGGGGAAAGCTAGCACGTGCTAGCTTTCCATTGTGCGGAAGCACAAGTGAATCTCGAATAACATCATTCCACCATGGAGGAAAGGTAGTGCATGCTAGCTTTCCCTCTTTCACAAGCACAAATGCATCTCGAACAACATCATTTTAGCATGGAGGAAAGCTTGCACATGCTAGTCTTCCCTCTTGCACAACATCATTCCACCGTCAATGAAATCTAGCATGTTCTAGATTTCCCTCTTGAACAAGCACAAGTGCATTTTGAAACAACATAATTCAACTATGGAGGAAAGCTAGTTTATGTTGGATTTCCCTCTTGCAAAAGCACAAGCACGTCTCGAACAACATCATTCCACTGTGGGGGAAGCTAGCTTTCCCTCTTGCACAAGCACTAGCGCATATCGAAAATCATCCGACCATGGGGGTAAGCTAGTGCGTGCTAGTTTTCCCTCTTACACAAGCACAAGCTCATCTCAAACAACATCATTCAATGTGGGGGAAAGCTAGCATGTGCTATTTTTCACCCTAGCACAAGCACATCTCAAACGACATGATTCCACCATGGGGGAAAGCTAGCGTGTGCTAGCTTTCCATCTTGCAGAAGCACAAGTGCATCTCGAACAACTTCATTCCACCATGGGGGAAAGGTAGTGTGTGCTAGCTTTCCCTCTTGCACAAGCACAAGCACATCTTGAACAACATCATTTTAGTATGGACGAAAGCTTGCACATGCTAGTCTTCCCTCTTGCACAAGAATAACCTCATCTTGAACAACATCATTTCACCGTCAAGTAAATCTAGCGTGTGCTACCTTTCTCTCTTTAACAAGCACAAGTGCATCTTGAAACAACATCATTCCATCGTGGGGGGAAGCTAGTTTATGTTGGATTTCCCTCTTGGAAAAGCACAAGAACATCTTGAATAACATCATTCCAACATGGGGGAAAGGTAGCACGTGCTAGTTTTCCATTTTGCAGAAGCACAAGTGCATCTCGAACAACATCATTCCACCATGGGGGAAAGCTAGCGTGTGCTAGCTTTCCCTCTTGCACAAGCACAAGTGCATCTTGAACAACGTCAATTTAGCATGGGGGAAAGTTTTCACATGCTAGTCTTCCCTCTTGCACAAGCATAACCTCATCTTGAACAAGATCATTCCACCGTCAAGGAAATCTAGCATCTACTAGCTTTCCCTCTTGAACAAGTACAAGTGCATCTTGAAACAATATCATTCAACTGTGGGGGAAAGTTAGTTTATGTTGGATTTCCCTCTTGCAAAACACAAGCACATCTCGAACAACATCATTCTACAATGGGGGAAATCTAGCACATCTTGAAAATGCTAGCTTTCCCTCTTGCAAAAGCACTAGCGCATCTCGAAAATCATCCCACCATCGGGGTAAGCTAATGCGTGCTAGTTTTCCCTTTTGCACAAGCACAAGCTCATCTCAAACAACATCATTCAATGTGGGGGAAAGCTAGCATGTGCTAGATTTCCCCTTAGCGCAATCACATCTCGAATAACATCATTCCAACATGGGGGAAATCTAGTGTGTGCTAGATTTCCATCTTACAGAAGCACACGTGCATCTCAAACGACATCATTCCACCATGGGGGAAAGCTAGTGCATGCTAGCTTTCCCTCTTGCACAAGCACAAGTGCATCTCGAACATCATCAATTTAGCATGGAGGAAAGCTTGTACATGCTAGTCTTGCCTCTTGCACAAGCATAAGCTCATCTTGAGCAACATCATTCCACTGTCAAGGAAATCTAGGATGTGCTAGCTTTCCCTCTTGAACAAGCACAAGTGCATCTTGAAACAACATCATTACACCATGGGGGAAATCTAGTTTATGTTGGATTTTCCTCTTGCAAAATCACAAGCACATCTCGAACAACATGATTCCACCATTGGGGAAAACTATCATGTGCTAACTTTCCCTCTTGCACAAGCACTAGTGCATCTCGAAAATCATCCCACCATGGGGGTAAGCTTGCACATGCTAATTTTCCCTCTTGCACAAGAACAAGCTCATCTCAAACAACATCATTCAATGTGGGGGAAAGATAGCATGTGTTATCTTTCCCCCTAGCACAATCAGATCATGAATAACAACATTCCACCATGGGGGAAAGCTAGCACATGCTAGCTTTCCCTCTTACACAAGCAGAAGCGCATATCGAACAACATCATTCCACCATGGGGGAAAGCTAGTGCATTCTAGCTTTCCCTCTTTCACAAGCAGAAGCGCATCTCGAACAACACCATTTTAGCATGGAGGAAAGATTGCACATGTTAGTCTTCCCTCTTGCACAAGCATAAGCTCATCTTGAACAACATCATTCCACCATCAAGGAAATCTAGCATGTGCTAGCTTTCCCCCTTGAAAAAGCACAAGTGCATCTTGAAACAACATCATTCCACCATGGGGGAAAGCCAGTTTATGCTGGATTTTCCTCTTGAAAAATCACAAGCACATCTCAAACAACATGATTCCACTGTGGGGGAAATCTAGCACCTGCTATCTTTCCCTCTTGCACAAGCACTAGCGCATCTCAAAAATCATCCCACCATGGGGGTAAGCTTGGACATGCTAGTTTTCCCTGTTGCACAAGAACAAGCTCATCTCAAACAACACCATTCAATGTGGGGGAAAGCTAGCATGTGCTAGCTTTCCCCCTAGCACAAATATATCTCGAATAACATCATTCCAACATGGGGGAAAGCTAGTGCATGCTAGATTTCCATCTTGGAGAAGAACAAGTGCATCTCGAACAACATCATTCCACCATGGGTGAAATCTGGCGCGTGCTAGCTTTCCCTCTTGCACAAGCACAAGCGCATGTCAAACAACATCATTTTAGCATGGAGGAAAGGTTTCACATGCTAGTCTTCCCTCTTGCACAAGCATAAGCTCATCTTGAACAACATCATTCCACCGTCAAGGAAATCTACCGTGTGCTAGCTTTCCCTCCTGAACAAGCACAAGTGCATCTTGAAACAACATCATTCCACCATGGGGGAAAGCTAGTTTAGCTTTGGATTTCCCTCTTGCAAAAGCACAAGCACATCTCAAACAACATCATTCCACCATGGGGGAAAGCTAGTGCATGCTATCTTTCCCTCTTGCACAAGCACTAACGTATCTCGAAAATCATCCAACCATGGGGGTAAGCTAGCTCATGCTAGTTTTCCCTCTTGCACAAGCACAAGCTCATCTCAAACAACATTATTCAATGTGAGGGAAATGTAGCATGTGCTAGTTTTCCCCCTAGCACAATCACATCTCGAATAACATCATTCCAACATGGGGGAAAGCTAGCACATTCTATCTTTCAATCTTGCAGAAGCACAAGTGCATCTCGAACAACATCATTCCACCATGGGGGAAGGCTAGTGCATGATAGCTTTCCATCTTGCACAAGCACAAGCGCATCTCGAACATCATTTTATCATGGAGAAAATCTTGCACATGCTAGTCTTCCCTCTTTCACAAGCATAAGCTCATCTTTAACAACATCATTCCACCATCAAGGAAATCTAGCGTGTGCTAGCTTTCCCTCTTGAACAAGCACAAGTGCATCTTGAAAAAACATCATTCCACCGTGGGAGAAAGCTAGTTAATGTTGGATTTCCCTCTTGCAGAAGCACAAGTACATCTCGAACAACATGATTCCACCATGGGGGAAAGCTAGTGCATACTAGCTTTCCCTCTTGCACAAGCACTAGTGCATCTCGAAAATCATCCCACCATGGGGGTAAGCTAGCATGTGCTAGTTTTCCCTCTTCAACAAGAACAAGCTCATATCAAACAACATCATTCAATGTGGGGGAAAGCTAGCATGTGCTATCTTTCCCTAGCACAATCACATCTTGAATAACATCATTCCAACATGGGGAAAGCTAGCGTGTGCTAGCTTTCCATCTTGCATAAGAACAAGTGCATCTCGAACAACATCATTCCACCATGGGGATAAGCTAGTGCATCCTATCTTTCTCTCTTGCATAAGCACAAGCGCATCTTGAACAACATCATTTTAGCATGGAGGAAAGATTTCACATGCTAGTCTTCCCTCTTTCACAAGCATAATCTCATCTTGAACAACATCATTCCATCGTCAAGGAAATCTAGCGTGTGCTATCTTTCCCTGTTGAACAGGCACAAGTGCATCTTGAAACAACATCATTCCACTGTGGGGGAAAGCTAGCTTATGTTGGATTTCCCTCTTGCAAAAGCACAAGCACATCTCGGACAACATCAATCCACCATGGGGGAAAGATGGCGGATGCTAGCTTTCCCTCTTTCACAAGCACTAGCACATCTCGAAAATCATCCGACCATGTGGGTAAGCTAGCGTGTGCTAGTTTTCCCTCTTGCACAAGCATAAGCTCATCTCAAACAACATCATTCAATGTGCAGGAAATCTAGCATGTGCTAGCTTTCCCCCTAGCACAATCACATATCAAATAAGATCATTCCAACATGGGGGAAAGCTAGCGCATGCTATCTTTCAATCTTGCAGAAGCACAACTGCATCTAGAACAACATCATTCCACCATGGTGGAAAGCTAGCGTGTGCTAGTTTTCCCTCTTGCATAAGCACAAGAGCATCTCGAACAACATCATTTTAGCATGGAGGAAAGCTTGCACATGCTAGTCTTCCCTCTTGCACAAGCATAAGCTCATCTTGAACAACATCATTCCACCGTCAAGGAAATCTAGCGTGTGCTAGCTTTCCCTCTTGAACAAGAACAAGTGCATCTTGAAACCACATCATTCCACCATGGAGGAAAGCTAGTTTATGTTGGATTTCTCTCTTGCAGAAGCACAAGTACATCTTGAACAACATGATTCCACTGTGGGGGAAAGCTAGCGCATGCTAGCTTTCCTTCTTGCACAAGCACTAGCGCATCTCGAAAATCATCCCACCATGGGGGTAAGCTAGCGCATGCTAGTTTTCTCTCTTCCACAAGCACAAGCTCATCTCAAACAATATCATTCAATGTGGGGGAAAGATAGAATTTTCTATCTTTCCCCTAGCACAATCACATCTTGAATAACATCATTCCAACATGGGGGAAAGATAGCGCATGCTAGCTTTCCATATTGCAGAAGCACAAGTGCATCTCGAACAGCATCATTCCACCATGGGGATAAGCCAGCGTGTGCTAGTTTTCCCTCTTGAACAAGCACAAACACATCTCGAACAACATCATTTTAGCATGGAGAAAATCTTGCACATGGTAGAAATCCCTCTTGCACAAGTATAAGCTCATCTTGAACAACATCACTCCACCTTCAAGGAAATGTAGCATGTGCTAACTTTCCCTCTTGAACAAGCACAAGTGCATCTTGAAACAACATCATTCCACCATGGGGGAAAGATAGTTTATGTTGGATTTCCATCTTGCAGAAGCACAGACACATCTCGAACAATATGATTCCACCATGGGGGAAAGCTAGCGCATGCTAGCTTTCCCTCTTGCACAAGCACTAGTGCATCTCAAAAATCATCCCACCATGGAGGTAAGCTAGCGCATGCTAGTTTTCCCTCTTCCACAAGCAAAAAATCATCTCAAACAACATCATTCAATGTGGGGGAAAGCTATCATGTGATAGCTTTCCCTCAGCATAATCACATCTCGACTAACATCATTCCAACATGGGGAAAAGCTAGAATGTGCTAGCTTTCCATCTTGTAGAAGCACAAGTGCATATCGAACAACATCATTCCACCATGGGGGAAATCTAGCGCATGCTAGCTTTCCCTATTGCACAAGCACAAGTGCATATCGAACAACATCATTTTAGCATGGAGGAAAGCTTGCACATGCTAGTCTTCCCTCTTCCACAAGCATAATCTCATCTTGGAAAGCTAGTTTATGTTGGATTTCCCTCTTGCAAAATCACAAGCACATCTCGAACAACATCATTCCACCATGGGGGAAAGCTAGTGCATGCTAACTTTCCCTCTTGCACAAGAATAAGCGCATCTTGAAAATCATCCCACCATGGGGGTAAGCTAGCACGTACTAGCTTTCCCTCTTGCACAAGAACAAGTGCATCTCAAACAACATCATTCAATGTGGGGGAAAGCTAGCATGTGATAGCTTTCCCCCTAGCACAATCACATCTTGAATAACATCATTCCAACATGGGGGAAAGCTAGCACGTGCTAGATTTCCATCTTGCACAAGCACAAGTGCATCTCGAACAAGCACAAGCACAAGCATGCTATCTTTCCATATTGCACAAGCACAAGCACAAGCACATCATTCCACCATGGGGGTAAGGTAGTGCATGCTAGTTTTCCCTCTTCCACATAAGCTCATCTCAAACAACATCATTCAATGTGGGGGAAAGCTAGCATGTGCTAGCTTTCCCCCTATCATAATCACATCTTGAATAAGATCATTCAACCATGGGGGAAAGCTTGCGCGTGCTAGCTTTCCATCTTGTAGAAGCACAATTGCATCTCAAAAAACATCATTCCACTATGGGGGAAAGCTAGTGCATGCTAGCTTTACCTCTTGCACAAGCACAAGTGCATCTCAAACAACATCATTTTAGCATGGAGGAAATATTTCACATGCTACTCTTCCCTCTTGCACAAGCAGAAGCTCATCTTGAACAACATCATTCCACCGTCAAGGAAATCTAGCGTGTTCTAGATTTCCCTCTTGAACAAGCACAAGTGCATCCTGAAACAACATCATTCCATCATGGGGGAAAGCTAGTTTATGTTGGATTTCCCTCTTGCAAAAGCACAAGAACATCTCAAACAACATTATTTTTACATGGGAGAAAGCTAGAACATGCTATCTTTCCCTCTTGCACAAGCACTAGCGCATGCTAGCTTTCCCTCTTGCACAAGCACTAGCACATCTCAAAAATCATCCCACCATGGGGGTAAGTTAGCACATGCTAGTTTTCCCTCTTCCACAAGAACAAGCTCATCTCAAACAACATCATTCAATGTGGGGGAAAGATATCATGTGCTAGCTTTCCCCCAACATAATCACATCTCGAATAACATCATTCCAACATGGGGGAAAGCTATCACGTGCTTGCTTTCCTTTTGCAGAAGAACAAGTGCATCTCGAACAACATCATTCCACCATGGGGGAAAGCTAGCACATGCTAGCTTTCCCTCTTGGACAAAAAGAATGGGGGGGCAGGGTGCCTAGGCATCCCACCCCCCATTTGTTTTGGGGTGGGAGGTGTGCCTAGATGTCCTCCACATTGAGGAAATGTTATCTCCCATTTCCCTAGGAGCCCCCCTGCCCCTAAAGTGTGGGAAACATAGGGGGCACATCCCCCTGCAACATTGAAAAATTTGGTACCATCTCTCTGCTCCAGGTTAATTATCATTCTTTCTTGTTTATTCAGTTTCTTTGTGTTGTTGTCTAGTGTCTTCTTATCGCTCTCTATTGTCTTCTTGTCTTGTTGACTGTGGAGCCGTAGAATCTAAAGTGTATTCCTCACTTATGTAACCAACAAATTTGCTTTAGTTTGTAGCAATCCATTTTAATACCTGTGATTTTTTTTCCATGCTCATCAAGGATGCCCATTATCTTTTGGAACTACTCTTTTTGTTGTGCCTCCAATTTATGGACCAAATCTGACAGGGTTCTCATTGAAATGTCATTTCTTTGCAAATGTTCCCCATGTCTTTTCTATTGCCTATGAACATCCTCAGTTTTTTCTGAATCCATGATTCTCAAAGTCCAGTGGTGTGCACTCCTTGCACCACTAAGACCTCTAGTAGTAGTATCTTGTGTAGCCAAAGTGTGGCTGAAAGTCTATTTGGGATATTGAAAGGGTTGAGGGGCATAGGGTGGTAGAGCTTCTAGCTCTCGATTAGCCTTTCCAAACAAGGATCAGACCAGAGAGGATCCATATCCTTTATCCTTCACATAATTCCTCTAAAAAAAAACCAATAGCTTAAAACTTTACAACAAAGTATCTGCCTTTCCATTATTTTCTCGCAGGACATGATAGAGAGTGTGTTTGTTCAGCTTATGGGTTAGCTTTGTAGCTTTGGCAATGATTGAGGCGAATTGGAGATCCTTTGGTGGCTCCTTGAGGACGAGGGATTTAATGATGATCCTTGGATCTCCTATAATTAATAGCTCCTTTATCCCTACACCGATGGCGATAGACATGCCTCAGAGAAGAGCGTAATATTTTTCTTCGTTATTTGTCACTATCCCTAGCTCCCAGGAATAGACATATACATGTTTTCCTTCAGGGTCAAAGATGACCCCCCCACTAATGCCACCCCTACGATGGAAATGATATTAAACCTGATGATGGAACATGCTTTACATCTTGTTAAAAAATTTAAACATCTTGAGCAAGAACAATGCCCAAATTGGTGTAGAGCATGTGAGGCTCCCCATTTAGAATATGGATGCTGTGAATTATTAAAGAAAGCAAGGATGAGGAAATGTGTAAAACTGTAAGCATTCAACCTTGTTTCGTTAGTTTTGAAGAGTAGCTTGGAAATGCAAGTTTTTGTTAGCCTATTATAATTGAACAGTTGTGTGCTAATGGTTTATATGACATGCCATGAAGAGGAACAACAAAGTCTCAAACCTCTCTTGGAGCCGTCTCTCAACCTGATATCTAGTCCCACTTGGTTTCATGAAGATTTTTTAGCAATCAAAAGATTTTTATGAACATGACGATTCAAACATAGGTGATGAAAACCTTCCAATCCCCATTGAAGATCATTGTGTTTCTCAGGATCTGGTTTGTAATGGCAAAAATGCATCCTTATCCTTATCTTTTTTAAGGATGTTGTGAATTATTAAAGAAAGCAAGGATGAGGAAATGTGTAAAACTGTAAGCATTCAGCCTTGTTTTGTTAGTTTTGAAGAGCAGTCTAGAAATGCAAGTTTTTGTTATCTTGTTATAATTGAATAGTTATGTGCTAATGGTTTGTATGACATGCCATGAAGAGGAACAAAAAAGTCTCAAACCTCTCTTGGAGCTGTCTCTCAACCTGATATCTAGTCCCACTTTGTTGCATGAAGATTTTTCAGCAATCGACACATTTTTCTGAACAGGATGATTGAAACATAGGTGATGAAAACCTTCCAATCCCCATTGAAGATCATAGTGTTCCTCAAGATCTAGTTGGTAATGGAAAAAGTGCATCCTTATCCTTATCTGTTTTATGGATGTTGTGAATTATTAAAGAAAGCAAGGATGAGGAAATGTGTAAAACTGTAAGCATTTAGCCATGTTTTGTTAGTTTTGAAGAGCAGCCTGGAAATGCACATTTTTGTTAGCCTATTATAATTGAACAGTTGTGTGCTAATGGTTTGTATGATATGCCATGAAGAGGAACAACAAAGTCTCCAACCTCTCTTGGAGCCATCTCTCAACCTGATATCCAGTTCCACTTGGTTGCATGAAGATTTTTCGAGTGGCAAGGAAGATGTATTCTCCACCTTCATTGATCCTATTGAAATTTGGATGGAATCAATTGGTGGGAGTGACATCAATTGAAGAATGAAGTGTCAGCCATGTTCTCCAAAATTGTAGGAAGCAAAGTGTTCAAAGGACCAGCCCATCTCAGATGCAGCTAACAATGTCCCTACTTTGGTTCATGACCAAATACAAGGGAGGAAATTATGTCTCTGATGTGATCCTCTGGAGGTTGCACTGGAAATATGATTTTACTTAACTATTTTTGTCTTGCATGCATTGGAGTAGGTTGGAGGAAATATAAATCTCATAATGGCATGTTGGAGGACATATAAATAGTATATTACTTTGTTCCAACAACACAAGTCAACCAAAACAAAAATGGTCATGTATAGGTGGAACCTAAGAGAATTGGCAAAACAGGTCCGCTCTGGAATAGTACCTGTTACAACTCATATTGTATAAGGTTCCATCTTGTGATTTTCACCATAAGCCTATTGAATCGCCTATTGATTGTGTTAATGCTTTGTAAATTTCCTAGAGGTTGTCAGAAAAGAAGAAATCTATGAGAGGTAACTTTATCCAACCACTTCGAAGCTGAGATCTAGCCCTACCAGCTTCAGAGAGGGATCTCTCTGTATGATTTAGATATGTTTCAAATTTAAAATATTAGGATAGGTGAATAAAATATGTTTGTTTTGCTTGTTGTCATTTTCGTTGGGTTGGCTGAGAGAGATTTACACATACATTGGGCTATGGGGTGTGTATTTTGAGATGAGAATCTAAACCAGAAAATGAAAGATTCTTTTCATAGGGTGAGATAATGCATTCGTTGGATTCTTTAGCAGTAAAATGTTGAATAGCGGAAAAGACGAGAATATCAATCAAAGTAAAGAAGCAGTTAAGAATTTCTTCACTATAATATAAGAAGACGAACATAAAAATCTTTCAAAGTTAGAAACAGGGTATACAAAGATAAATCCTGGAACATTCATTACTTTCAAAGATTAGATTTAGAAAAAAATATGATAACTGAGTGAGAAGAACATTTAATAGAGAAGAGAAAACATCACCAATAAATAACACACAAGAATCCTCTAAAACGTCTCTTTGTATTAAAGGAAGATCTCTTGATAAAAATGTTATAGTCTTGTAGCTTGCTGGACGTAAAGATCAACCCTCAATACTTCGAAAAGTGAAGTATTTATAACCAAAATTACAAATGATCCTGTCATTAAAAATTAGGACGTGGTAAATCTATTTTTAGCTTAAATAACTTAACAAACTACAAAAATCTAGGAAATTGTTTGATGATGTGTCGAAGTTTCATGCTGTTTTCTGGGTGAACCATTGGTGAGGCCTCTGCATGACCTCATCTGACAGGATAGCTGACTGGGCTTGGATAGCTCATCCACTACTCGATCAGATTGCAAATCTCTTCCCATCGAAGATGATTGGGAAAGAGGACTTTGAGTAACCTTCGGTAAACTTCATCCATCTCTGTGTACTTAGCAAAAGCTGGTTTGATGATGAAGATGTACTGGATCTCATGCTGTATGTTGATGTCCAACTGTAGAGCATCTAGGAATTCCTTACCAGTGATACTGCCTTGTATTCCTGAAAATTTTGAACTATCCTTAGCCACAGTGTCTAGTCTCTTTTTGTAATCGAGGAGCGTCATCAATTTGTCATTTATCACCCTCAAACCAGGAAGACCCTTCTTCTGTAGAGCCTCGATCTTGCTGAAAAACCTTTGCACCCCTAGGTCCATAGCCTGAACCTTTTCTTCTAGTTGTAGCATCAGTCCTCTCTTGGTTAGGACTCTCTTGACCTCAAGGATGGTCTCCGTTCTATCTTCAATTCTCAAATCTTCCAGCTCCTCTTTGGTTTTAGAATTCATGAATTTGATGATTTTAGTAGCCTCTGTGGGAATCTCTCCTAGTTCTGCTCTAATCTTCTTGATGGCTTGTTTACTTCTTTGAACCAATTCATTTTGCTCAAACATAATTTGTATCATTTGCCATATTTCATTCATAGACTTGGTGATGTCTATCCAGACACTTTCTTTGACTTCGGCCAGTGTTTTGCCTACCACTGTTTGCTTCTGAAGCTATTGTAACTCTTGTTTGAGCTGGTCTGACACTTGTTTTTCCTTTTATTGAGAACAGAGAGGAAGGATAAGGGGGGTTTGTAGTGGGGAGCTGAGCGGATTGTGGAAGAAAAAGATCAAAACTCTGATCTCTTTGAGGAAACAACAGCTTTTGGTAGAGCTCTGTGATGATTTTGAGGTTAAAAGGTGAGGAAGATTTGGCTCAGGATATCTACATCATTTGGTCGATGGTTTCTGGTGTGATGAGGAAAATAATTTTGCTGGACGAGGCATAATGGCTCTTTGTTCAGGGATATAATAGGCTTGGCACTTGAGGGCGAATTCTGGGAAGTGGTGAATCTGTGGGGAAAGATACAAGGGTAGGTTGGACTCCCAGAGCCCAATTTCATCACTTTGGTCTAGGAAGACTTCTTTAAGCCATGACTATAGGTATGCGAAGTCAAAATCACATCTTGTGTCTGTGATTAAGTAGTCTTTTCCGGCCAGAGGAATCCTGTGGAGGTCGACAGGAGGCAGGAGAAAAGGATTCTCCTCACTTTCTGTTCTCTTTGACTTTGGCGCCATCACTATAACAATACCTGCAAATAAAACAAAGGTTAGTGGGGATGACAGTAGATGTGGGAGACTAATTGTAACGGAGAGGAAAATGGGGAAAATTCTCTGGTGCAATGACTGGGTAAATGGTGATGGAATGAAGGGTGAGGGTAGTTTTGAGAAAATAGATATCTGTTGGGCACGGGAGATAGGTCAGCTAGTTAGTGGATAAGTTAGCCAGTAATAAATGGCCAACAGGTCATTTAGAGCATGATATGGCAGGTGACAATGACTAAAGAATATGGTTGAGTGACGTGGCGGGTATTGATTGGGGGAAAAGACCATGGAAAAGGGACTTTCCATGGGTGAACGAGGGAGAAAGACTGACGGAGTTATGGGAAGTGACTCTTAAGAAAAAGGTGGATAATGACGTCCTGAGGTGACGAGGTATGTCAGACAGTAATAGGTGGCGGGATTTAGAACCAATGGATTCATGCCACGTATAGATAGGGGGCCCGCCAAAGGAAAATTCCATTCCGAACC
>SNQJ01S0028770.1:28844-60523 GCA_010110895.2 Picea sitchensis
GATCTGGGCACGAAAATCTGAGTTGTTCATACATGAGTTGTGCATAATTGTGACCACGAAGGCATATGCGCCCAGAAAAACTTAGGATAATTGCATATCGTGGGTTTTCCCAAGCTTTTCCATGCTTCTATCACCAAGGGGTTAGACATCAAACCTTTTAAACCTCAAAGACATGGTTCAACATTGATCATCAAGCTGGTTTTATTGAAATAAAGCAAACTACCCTATGTTCTAACCTAATTACCTATGACAATTAGCCCAGATTAAACTGTTGGACTAAGAAATTACTCTATCCTGGGGCTATCTGGCCAAGATTAGGCAGTTTGGTTAGATTTATTCACTAACTAACCTAGATCACTTGGCTAAGATTAAAAAGTTTAGCCAAGATTATTCACTACTCCTATCAACATCAATTTAAATGAACTTGGCCATGCTTGAAAGGTATGGACGAAATCATCGTTATTGCATGGAGCTCTATTAAATTTCTTTTATGTCCTCTTTTATTCTTTTTCTTTTCTTTTTCTTTTTTATTTTCTTTTTCTTTTTCTTTCTTTTTCCTCATATTATTTGCAGAATGAAAAATCATTTGAAAAACAAAAAACACTAAAGAGATAACATTTCAGTCACTAGTTGATCCTATAAATTATAGGGTTATAACAGATTGTAATATTCATCATACAATGAATGTGCATAAGGAGGAACCATTTGAAATCTTTCCCTCAACCCTATACTTGATGAATCTAAAGGAGAATGAAGTTGAAACAAACCATGCTCTTGCAATCTAGATATCTCAACCCTATCACCTTTGATAAGATTTACCTCTACGAGAAAATGACTTGCTTTTATATTCTCACAACCGGGAAAATAATTGAATTGATTTAAATGTTGGGCTGCTCTTGGATAGCAGTTTCAACCTTATGAGAACTATTAAACTCCCTGAAACTAGAGATAATCATTTATCACCATCCCTAAAAGTGGGAATGGTATTGGAATGGTATGGCATTTGTATTGGTCATTTGAATAATTCTTCAAATCATTGTTCAATGGTCATTTGAAAGGCTTTCATGGAAAAATGGAGTAAGGACAATCTTATTTTAGGTAACCATATAGGATCATTTTGAAAACATGTTTTTAAACAATATATCTCTTGAAATCTAGTTTTTAAATCCATTTTGAAATTTTCAATTTGGATCACAAGTCAAAAAGATATGATCAAAATATAAACTAGGTCTCAAGTGAAATTTTGAGGACAGAGTTAGTACAGTCTTGATTTGAGGGGTCTAATGGAAATTGTTTTACATGATATTTATACAAAATGTATCCCTTGGAATCTAGTTTCCAAATCAATTTGAATCACCTCAATCCAATATCGTATGAAAAATTTATGCTCAAAATACTAATTGCTTGTAAAAACAAATCTGGATGGTGACAATTCTAGGTATTGATTGTTCATAGGCATATTTCACATATAAAATCATATTATTTTCAAAACCTATTTATATGGGAGATATATATGCAAGTCTAGTTTGAAACACAATTTGAATCATCCCATTTGGAGGTCAAATGAAAAAGTTATGACTCATTTAGTGACTACATGTATTCAAATCAACATAGTAAAACTCTGCCTCCTAGGTCTGTTCATCAGACATTTTGTGATATCAAACCTAAGGGTTTTAAAAACCTGTTTCTATTGGATACAGAAAAATGAATCTACATTACTCTCCAAGTGTAATCACATCGATCAGATCTTTAACGAAAAAGTTACACTCCAAATAGTGACTATTGGTCTAGTCAAATATTCACAAGCAACTCTATCAAACAGTGAATTGTTCATCATTTTTATCATATCATATTTGGAGTGAATTGTATTCAATGTTCTCTGTAAATATGGGTTCTATAGTCCTCGTGGTATCATAAGGCATGAACCAAAAATTATGCTTGAATAAAGAAAATCCGTGCAACATTGAAACACTTTATAGATGCATTAATCTAGTTACCGTGTAGCCATCAATTAACTGAGAAATGCCAGTTTTATCTACAATAATATAGATTTTTGTCATGTTAACCTCTTTTTCCAGCTGAATAGTATCTCTAACAATATCATTGTCTCCCTCATTTTGTAGTAGGACCTCACCAGATTGAAGATTAAGAGTTTTTAATATGGAATTTGTGATGAAAAAGTAATCAAAGGCAACTTTTGATAACTAATGAACTTTGATCAATGATCAAATGCCCACAGAACACCCAAATTGACCAACATCTCTACACCGATCTCTCTAGTGAAATAACCTCTTTTTCTTACCTAGGTACAACACCATGCCAAACCAACATTAATCGACATACCAATGTGAATTTTGACTATCGAATCTACTCTAAGTCATTTGTGCCAATTATGATACCCATGTATCTGCAAATACCTAACTCTTCTATTTCAATTTTCCTCCAATAATAACATGAGTATGATAAAATACTTTTATATATTTAGCCAAACGTATGACAAATTCATATGAACTTGCCTTCAGATTATGAAAAATAGTAAATCAACTAGTTGTATTAGTGGCATGAGTTAAAGTTGCATGGATTTATATATGCATGCTATCACTCAAAGCCTTGAGAAAACAGATGAGGGAATTTACATCTTATGAACTATTTGCTTGTTTAATTTCTAGAAATAGTTTTTCTTTCTTATTCCAAACAAAGAGTACATAATCAGTAGCCACAAGTCTTTTAGCACCTACACAAACACTCTATCCTATTGTGAATAAATGCATCTTAGTCTAAGCCCAAAAATGTGCCAAAATTTACATTCACTTTACAAAATTATTTTCCACTTAGGATCTACCAAGTGGACATCACTACATATTTTTTCAATAAAAATCTTAGTACGTCGGTGTGGGTTAATTACACATATAGGAAAGTACTCCATTCATGGGCCTCCTTTGGTTGACTGCAAACTGTAGCAAATGATGTAACAAAGTGTTCAAAGGACCAACCCATATTGGATGCAACTGGCAATGTCCCTACTTTGGTTCATGACCAAATACAAGGGAGGAAATTATGTCTCTGATGTGATCCTCTCGAGGTTGCACTAGAAATATGATTTTACTTAATTGTTTTTGTCTTGCATGGGTTGGAGTAGGTTGGAGGAAATATAAATCTCATAATGGCATGTTGGAGGACATATAAATAGTATATTACTTTGTTCCAACAACACAAGTCAACCAAAAAAAAATTGGTCATGTATAGGTGGAACCTAATAGAATTGGCAAAACGGGTCAGCTCTGGAATAGTACATGTTACAACTCATACTGTATAAGGTTCCATCTTGTGATTTTCACCATAAGACTCAATTTATATCTGGTTTATGTAAGGAAGGCAAGTTGGATGAGGCTAATAAGTTCCTCTATGAAATGTTCGATAGAAACATAGGCCCTGATGTTGTCACATACAACATGCTTATTGATGTTTTATGTAAGGAAGGCAAGTTGGACGAGGTGAGGAAGCTCTTCGATGAAATGTATGATAGAAACATAGGCCCAGATGTTGTCATATACAATGTTCTTATTGATGGTTCATGTAAGGAAGGCAAGTTGGACGAGGTAAGGAAGCTCTTCCATGAAATGTCCGACAGAAACATAATCCCTAGTGTTGTCACATATAATGTGCTTATTGATGGTTTAGGTAAGGAAGGCAAGTTGGACAAGGCGAGGAAGCTCTTCTATGAAATGTCTGACATAAACATATTCCCTAATGTTGTCACATACAATGTGCTTATTGATGGTTTAGGCAAGGAGGGAAAGTTGGACAAGGCGATGAAGCTCTTCTATGAAAGTTCTAACAAAAACATATGCCCTAATGTTGTGACATACAACGCACTTATCAATGGTTTATGTAAGGAAGGCAAGTTGCAGGAGGCTAGTAAACTCTTCTATGAAATGTATGACATAAACATATGCCCTAGTGTTGTCACATACAATGTGCTTATTGATGGTTTAGGTAAGGAAGGCAAGTTGGATGAGGCAAGGAAGATTTTCTATGAAATGTACAACATAAACATATGCCCTGATGTTGTCACATACAATTCCCTTATTAATGGTTTATGTAAGGAACATAAATGATAGGAGGCCACCAAAGTGCTACATGAGATGCTAGATAAGGGGTGCAATCTGAATGTTATCACATACACTGTTGTTATTGATAGTCTTTGCAAAGAAGGCAGGCCTCAGGAAGCTCTCGGGTTGTTATATGTTATGGTCCAAATAGGCAATCTGCGTAATGAAATCACATACAATACACTTATAAATGGATTTTGCAGTGTGGGTAATCTGGAGAAGGTAGGGGAACTTCTTCAAGAGATGCTAGAGAGAGGTTGCAGACCTGACCTAGTTAGCTATAATACATTAATACATGGGCTTTACAAGCATAATAGGATAGAAAAATCTCAACAGATCTTCTATGTGATGCAAGGCCAATATCAGAGCCATGATGTTGGCACATATAACACATTAATGATTGGACTCTACAAAGTGGGTCATCCGAAGGAGGCAATACAATTATTTGAATAGATGAAAGATATAGGTCATGTCCCTGATATGATTTCATATGCCACCATCATGGATGCACTATGCAAGGAAGGCACACCCCAAAAAGTGAATAGAAGATTGCATGATCTCCTCAGGATGAAGACGGTCTAAGCATATTTTCGGGCATCAATGGGGCTACTGTAACAACTTGTTTGAAACATATTGACAAGATGTAAGTTCAGCCTAGTTATGGTAAGGGGAAAATGAGGAAAATTTGGCAACCTCTTGCTAAATTTACCCACGTCCCCCACATTAGGGAAACCTTTCCTCGCATTTCACCAAAATGGGAATCAGTGAGATGGAGGTAGGTCTCATTCCTAATGCAGGGCATCTGATTGAGGGCGTTGATCAAGGGTGTTTATAAGGAGTATTTATCCATGGATTGAGAAATTATTGACTAAGTTTATAATTTTATGACTAAATTTCTCTAGATCTTCTCCGGTTGGGGCGAAAAAACTAGGGCAAAAACCAATTTTACTGTAAATAACGTTACTTTTGTAAATTAGATGATAAAAAAAAAGATGATTTGTGTACCTCCAAAGAGAGGATGCCCAGATGAAGATGCTTCCAAAATGAGGGTGCTTAGATTGTTGTTCTATGTGCCTTGCCCCTTGTGTTGTTGCTTGCACTCTACCCAACAACCAAAATCAGGATGACCAGATCTCTATTCTGCTTCAACACTCATCTCTAGTGTGGTTCTTCAACTCCCGAATTGCCAACTTTTCTCCTTGTAATTAATTTGGTTAAGATGCTTTTTAATTTAGGTTAAATTTATTTTTCTTAATTTTTCCCTATTATCTGGGGGTAGTGGAGATAATAGGGAAATATTAATAATATTAATAAAATTTGGAGGGTAAGGGTTGACTTAGAAGTGGCTAAAATTTATTATTACAACATGGGCACTTTCATTCAACAAAATTATCACAACATGGGGCAATATTCTCAACCCAATGTCACTTTTCGAGGGTGAACCATTAACATAAGATCTTTCATTTAACTAAGCTAACATGACAAGGGGTATTATTTCATATTCTCCAAGTCGAGTGTTGTGCACTCCTTGCACCACTAAGACCTCTAATAGTAGTATCTTGTGTAGCCAAAGTGTGGATGAAAGTTTATTTGGGCTATTGAAAGGGTTGAGGGACACAGGGTGGTAGAGCTTCCAGCTCTCGATTAGCCTTTCCAAACAAGGATTAGACCAGAGAGGATCCATATCCTTTCTCCTTCACATAATTCCTCTAAAAACAAACCAATAGCTTAAAAATTTATAGCAAAGTATCTGTCTTTCCATTATTTTCTCACAGGACATGATAGAGAGTGTGTTTGTTTAGCTTTTGGGTTATCTTTGTAGCTTTGGAAATGATTGAGGCCAATTGGAGATCCTTTCGTGGTTCCTTGAAGATGAGGGATTTAATGATGATATAGTCGACATCAATTTTCGAGGGGTGAACCATTAATAAAAGCACTTTCATTCGATGATGTTGTCCCCATCAAGAGAACTATTCCATATAAGTCACCTTTTTAGGGGCAAACCATTAACACATAACACTTACATTCCACTATGCCATTACCAAAAGGGGTACTATTCCCTCAAAACCACCTTCCAAGGAGTGAACCATTAACACATGCACTCTCGTTTGGCTAAGTTGTCATGACAAGGGTCATGATTTTGTGAAAGTCACATGAGCACTTCCATTTGGATAAGTTGGGACGATAGAGGGTATTGTTTCATAAAAGTCACTTTTTAAGGGGCACTTTCATTCAACAAAATTATTACAACATGGACACTTTCATTCAACAAAATTATCACAACATGGGGCACTATTCTCAACCCAATGTCACTTTTCAAGGATGAACCATTAACATAAGATATTTCATTTAACTAAGCTAACATGACAAGGGGTATTATTTCATGATTCTCCAAGTCCAGTGTTGTGCACTCCTTGCACGACTAAGACCTCTAGTAGTAGTATCTTGTGTAGCCAAAGTGTGGCTGAAAGTCTATTTGGTCTATTGAAATGGTTGAGGGACACAGGGTGGTAGAGCTTCCATCTCTCGATTAGCCTTTCCAAACAAGGATCAGACCAGAGAGGATCCATATCCTTTCTCCTTCACATAATTCCTCTAAAAACAAACCAATAGCTTAAAACTTTACAACAAAGTATCCGTCTTTCCATTATTTTCTCACAAGACATGATAGAGAGTGTGTTTGTTCAGCTTCTGGGTTAGATTTATAGCTTTGGCAATGATTGAGGCCAATTGGAGATCCTTTGGTGGCTCCTTGAAGACGAGGGATTTAATGATGATATAGTTGACATCACTTTTCGAGGGGTGAACCATTAATACAATCACTTTCATTCGATGTTGTTGTCCCCATCAAGAGAACTATTCCATATAAGTCACTTTTTTAGGGGCAAACCATTAACACAGAACACTTACATTCCACTAAGCCATTACCAAAAGGGGTTCTATTCCCTCAAAACCACCTTCCAAGGAGTGAAACATTAACACATGCACTCTCGTTTGGCTAAGTTGTCATGACAAGGGTCATGATTTTGTGAAAGTCACATGAGCACTTATGTTTGGCTAAGTTGGGATGATAGAGGGTATTGTTTCATAAAAGTCACTTTTCAAGGGGCACTTTCATCAAAAAAATTATTACAACATGGGCACTTTTATTCAACAAAATTATCACAACATGGGGCACTATTCTCAACCCAATGTCACTTTTCAAAGGTGAACCATTAACATAATCTATTTCATTTAACTAAGCTAACATGACAAGCAAAGAGTAATGCAATAGTGTGTGATATAAGATACAACTAGCAGGCATATCCTTCGAATCAAAAGTATGGTGTCCATCAATATTTCATGAAATGAAGAGTCCATTCAACTTGGTAGAAGTTTCAGTCTCTAGATCAGAACTGTCTATATAAATCTAAACCAACATGCTATATAGGTCTAAACAAGGAGGACATTTTTAAGGAAAGATGCAGACACTTTTGAGCTCGGAGAAAAATCAAACATGATAGTTTTCCTTGCTTATGTAGAGTAGGGGAACTTGTGTGACCACCTTATGGTTCCATGGTATATCAATCTTGATGTATATTTACATTTAGTCCTAATGAAATATATGATGCATTTTAGAGACAAAAATGATGGCTGGAATTTTGTTGATTGAGAAAATCCCAAAAATGATATAGAATGTACTAAATGGAATACATATTGATTTCATCCTGCTAAGCATGTCTGCATCTAGTATATTTGTGCCACAAATATTGATAACTTATTTCCTTAATATTTCCTGCCATTCAAGGTTTATTGAGAGCAAGAATGTTGCCCAGGTTAACAGATTGGAAGTTGTCTCATGGCCTGTAAAGAAAAATGTCTTGCATTCATTCATGATTTCATCAATAGTCATACTTAGATTTGTTTGAGACCCACCCAATTCCATTAGCTCTACAGTTTCTCGCTTTCCAACAACATCCATTCAAACCCATCCACAGATCCCAAGTTCTTGTACTAGACATCCTAACCACAAAGCTTTTCTCCAGTGGAGTAATTTTAAGCTTGTGTAACCATGGATCCATTATTCTATTTTATTCCTAGACCTACACAACAACAAGCAACTAACAAAACTAAAATAGAATTGAACTTGGTGAAGCTGAAATTGTGGAAATTTGCTTGTAGAAATGAAACTGCCAAAAATTGAACAAGTAGATATTGTTATTCCTCCCTACCAATTTGACAATTTTCTGCCTAATGGAATACAAAATCCATCCATTCCATAAATGCAAAAGTTTTTTACTATCATGAAAGGATGCCCGAAGTGGAAAGTAAATGAAGATTGGGCAAAGAAAATGTTAAATTGGGATTTATTTACCCATCCACAGACCATTGAATTTAATCAATCCACTTCTTGTGAGAAAAAACTAGAAATGTCTGCATCGTGGCAAACCTATATGAAAGATAACAAATGTTGGTTGTCTTTCTATGAATGGTTAACAAAAACAAAGAACGAGGACATCCAAATGATTGAATTTGATTCTTCCAGTGTTAGACACAAATGGAAAGGCCTTGATGGTAAAAAATTAGACTATCCATCTATTTTTTCCCCTTTCAAAGGGCTTATCTTATAATATGGGGAAAAAAAATCCATATCCATTACATTAGTACTTGCAAAAGAATATCCCCAGATGCAAAATATTGAAAGAAAGATTCAGAATGCATCTGAACAATTAAATTGGACCAATACAACTTTGCGAGGTATGGAAACCCATACTTTTGTAACAAATGACTATGCTCGCAAAACACACATAGACCAACTACAAGTAAGTACAAACGAGATCATCTATAGTGTTAACCAAATGAAACAAAAGATCTATGAAGTCAAAATTGATGTTGAAGTCACAAGAAATCCAGTCCAAGAAGAAAAGGGCTCATTAAGAGAAAATCATGAAGAATTAAGTGAATGCCTTGATCAAGCCTTCACAGAGATGAGAAAGAGCATTCTAAAAGTCAATGAAAAACCCCAAAACAAACCTATACATGCTTCCCATATCCCCCCCCCCAAAAAATCACCTCCAACAGTTCTACTGTATATACTCCTGAAGAATCTAATGTTAAGAAAAACATTTCTTCTCACTTTCCCCCTAAAGTTGAATCTTCATCTCATTCTCTCATCACTGAGTATCAACCCTCTACATATATTCTTCCTGCAAGAGAACCACTTCCTTTGAATATTAATAGATCTCCTGCCCCTAACAGTCGGTTCATAGGGACATTTTGGAGAGAGTTGTTTTGGTTGGTGGGGACAGAGTTGACACCTAGCACCAACTATCACCCTCAGACAGATGTACAGATCGAGATTGTCAACAAGTGGGTTGAAAGGTGTAATGTCCCCCACCTCTTGTTGAAGAGGTATTGAGGATACTTAGTGGCCTAGGCATCCCCACTAGGCCATAGTCCCACACTAAGGGGAGAGGTCAACTAAACTAAGGTTATATTCTTAAGTTGACTTGATGAAAAGGTGAAAAAGGAGTAAATATAAATCAATGAAGGAATAGAAGAGATGGAGGAGTTAACCCTAGGGGTTAACCTAACTCAATAGAGAAATAGAAGAAAAGTATAAATAGAAGGCTGGGGCACACCTATTAGTCATTCTGGATTTTGGTAATTGTTTGTTCTTTCTCTTAAGCATACAGTTTGGGGGTTTTGTTGTTACAAACCCTTGTGAGAAACTCAATGGTGAAAGATCCACTCACCTTGTTCCAAGCTTGGTCTCAGGGATGAAAGACTCCACCCACACCATTCTACACTCACCACATATCCACCCATCAATTCAGGAAGATAGCAAGGCCGTACAGTTCAAGAATTTCCAGCAAGGGCACACCATCTATTGAAGAGGAGTTTGATCTAGCCATTCAAGAGAGCTTGGGTGAATTCCAACACATGGGTTCTATTTGCAGATCCTCAACCATCATTTTAGAGGTTTTCTTGAGGAGATATCATCATCAGATCTTCAGCTACAGATTAGGATGGCCTTGAGGCAAGGAGGATGTCCTATGATTCAATATTTCTCAGATCTAGGGAGTTTTACCTAGGATATGGACCTGAAACTTCTCCTACGGGGTTTTCATAGACTGATCTACCATTCTGGAGAGTTTCAGAGGATTTGGAGGTGCCCTTCATACATAATCACCTATTGAGTGATTCGAGGCTTCAGGAGGATGCAGACTGAATTAGGGTTTCAACCATTGATGGAGGAGGATTGAGTATTTGGGCTCCAGACTTCCAGGAGAGGGTTCCTTGGTCCCAATCTACATTCTGGTGGAGTTTGGCACAATTTGAGCATCTCCTTCATCCAAGACAAATTATTGATCCCTTTCAGCCAGTAGGACGTACTAGCAGCCCAGGGAGGTTGAGCATTCATCTATTATTGGCATCTTTGGGTTCCAGTCGATATCGAGCCTTGGGAGGCATCTTTTGCATTAGCGAGAGCATTTTGTAGATTCTCATATCTATTATCTATGAGGGCCATCTAAGGATTATTCCATATCTTCTCTATATTACGAAACTCCAAGAGCCACTTGCATAACAATAATAATCAACTCAGTAGTAGTTAGTGGTTTCAAGAAAAAAATTGGCTTGGGATCATTACAGTGGTATCAGAGCTTTGATCCTCCAAACCTATGGAGGAATTGGTGCATGCAGAGGTACAGTGGAATCTTTATGGGTAGAAGGAAGAAACCAACCAGTGAAACAGAGGCTGAAATGGAAGGGTCAGGGGATGACCGTGAGCTTCAGGTCTTGGCCTTCTTGGTAGCCAAATTTAACAAGTTCCAACAGACCCTAAACCTCACAGAGGGAAACTTGGTCCACCATTTAAAGGAGAGCTAGGAAACAAACCTAAGGGGACAGGACGAAATCACTGAAACCTTGAAGAAGGTAGATGGGAATCTAAGGAAGATTGATGAGAACCAGTCCCGAATAACTGAGATTTTGATGCAAATGACTCATCAGGGAAAGGAACTTGAGACGTATGGGAACAAGGTGGCTAGTGGATCTGGTGGATCCCATGGGGAGATCAGATATAACTTAGAGAAAGCTCCCAGATCTGAAGGAAGCCAGGGAAGAGGCATGTCTAATGGGCAGATGGGTAGCAGGGATAAACCTAGGCCATACATGCCCATGTTCACATATGAATAGCTAGGCCGAAATATGGGTAGCAGGGATAACCCTAGGCCATACATGCCCACATTCACAGATGAGCAGGTGCAACAGAAATAGGTGGATGATTTTGTTGAGAAAATGGCATGATGTGCTAAGGAGTACTACGGGTTAGATATGGTGATTCAAAAGAAGATGTCCCTAGATCAATATTGCCAACTCAAGTTCAGAAATAAGCCTAGGTCGAAGCATAGTAGCAACTTTGAGTTTGAATGAAGAGAAGGGAAGATAGAGATCCCATACTTTGATGGTACAGCCAATATGACAGCACAAGCATGGGTACAAAAGTTGGATACCTATCTGCAATTTAACCCCATGAGGGAGATGGAAGCCATCAAGTTTGCCACTATGTACTTGGATGGCAAAGCTCATGATTGGTGGTATCATGGACTCACCACACTAGGCCACAATTAGATAGTATCCTACCCAGAATTCAGTTAGAGGCTCATTGATAGGTTTGATAAAGGAGATCATGAGCTACACTTCTGGGAGCTCACACAACTCAAGCAAATTGGCATGACTGAGGCATATATTGAATAATTTTAGAGGTTAGCAGTGATGGTGCAAGACATTTCTCCAACCAGACTCATGATGCTCTTCACTGAAGGGTTGATGGAACCCTTGAAAGGTTGGGTAAAGGCTTCTAAGCCTACTAACCTACAGGATGCTATCTGGAGGACAAGGGATCTAGGACTGGCTGCTAAACCAAAATTTATACCCAGACAACCTCTTAACATTGGAGGAAGAGACCCAAGGCCTCCAATAAACTAGGGAGGACATGACCTAAGGGGTTTTGACAGGGGTCGTGGCAGAGTGGATGAGAACACCAGGAGGGAGTTGAAGAGGAAGCAACTTTTCTTCACTTACAAAGAACCTTGGAACCCAACACACAAATGCATGGGTTGTGGTCAAGTGCACTACATAGAGATCACTTCAGACAACGAGGAGGAGGACGAGATCGGACAAATATAGAACATTGAGGCCAAAATGATTGAGACATAATAGGAAGAGATTACAATACAGGACAGTACAACCACCTTGGCATCTATCAGTGGAGTGACCAAGTACAACACCTTCCGAATGAGGGGAGTCTTGCAGGGACAGAAGGTATCAGTTCTGATTGATGGAGGAGCCTCTCATAACTTCATTGATTCAACATTGTTGAAGAGGAGGAATATACCCACAGTGGAGTTTGAAGGGTTCAAAGTAGAGGTAGCAGGTGGTATCACTATGCCTTGTAACAAATACATTCCTGGCATGAAACTTACCTTGGGTAGACATGAGCTGGTACAGGATGTCTATGTCATGGACCTTCCAGATACCAACATCATCCTTGGAGTTCAGTGGCTCAACACGTTGCGACCTATCACCACCAACTATAAGAACATGGAGATGTCATTCATAGAGGAAGGCGGATGAAAGATAATGCTTGGGGGCATGACAGGGAATGTTGCAAAGGTAGTCACGGCCAAAAGGATGGAGGCCATCTTCCGAAGAGAGGAGATAGTGCATGCCACCAAATGTAGGATTTCAACATGTGTAGATGAGCAGGGAAAGGTTCACTACACCCCAGAGATCCAAGAAATCCTTGACAAGCACCACAAGGTGTTTGGACCGATTCCTCCAGGGGTACAACCAGACAGGGGGTTTGAGCATATTATTGAGCTAGAGGAGGGAGCCAAACCAGTCATTACCACCCCATATAGACATCCAAAGAAGTACAAAGATGAGATAGAGAAGGCCATCAAGGAACTTTTGGACATGGGGCGCATCAGGCGCCCAGAACTGTCGGGCCAAGCACTAGTCCCTTTGCTTCTTTAGTATTGTTGGTAAAGAAGAAATATGCCACTATGAGGATGTGCATTGACTTTAGGTATTTGAATAAAAGGACAATCAAAATAGGTACCCGTTGTTATAACCCTGAAATGCATCACAATTTTACGGCCTCGGGCCAACTCATGCCTCTTCCTAGCCAAAGCCATCTTTGAACAAATCCTCAAAAACCATTTAAAACAAGCAAACCGCACCCTAACTATGCTTTGGTAGCCAGACGGCTTGTGTTGTCCTTGCTACTTGGCGGGCATCCGGCGGAGCTAACTTAAGCGACGGTAGGGTACCTAACAAAACAAAAATCGGAAAGTTTCAGCGGACCTGAGCTTTTATTAGGTTAATTTTGAACTCTGCGCCATGCATGGCGAGTTCGACTAAATACCTAGCTGCTTCTAGCCTGTAAAAGGAGGGGTAGAGGTACTATTCAAGAGGGAAAAATCATAGCAAATAAACACTGCGCCAAATTGCCAAGGCAGGTTTGTCCCAACCCTTTAGCTTGCCTCAAGCTTTAGGAGAAACTCCAGAAGCAACAGTTGGAGGACAAAAGAGAGGAAGAGCCCAGGATCGGGATAGGTAGACGGTGACCGACCTCAATCATTGTAAGTTGGTTCATATTGAAGTTAATGAAAAAAGATACTTTCGAGTCGAGAATACATGAATCTCATGTATTATTTGATTTATGTTTATCTCTAACCCTAGTAGATCAGTAGCATGCATGCATAGTGTTGTACGGATTAGAGGAAGCTTTGTGGAAGAACAGCGGCTGACAGAGATAACAACTCAGCGGAGGATCTACTTCAACCCGTCGGAAAAGGTTGGTTTATTCTTCAGGTGTTTGCACGAGAAAAGGGGTTGTGAGTTTGGGTAGAAGGTTAAAAGTTAAAATCTTAAGGGTGATGATGCATATAAAGTTTAGAGCCCCTAACGGTAATGCAGCGGGGTAGAATACCCCACAGCAGTGGTGACTCAGGGGATATTTTACTCTTAGGGTTTCCGGGTTTGGTGAAAGATCTTTTGGTAGTTCAAAAGAATTAAGTTTATGTTTCTTTGCTCATTTTGTTTTCTATTAGTCGAAGCTGGCGGGGAACACAGTCATCAATACAGGTTTTCCTTGTGGACCTTCGACATTTCTTTTCGGACTACAGAGGTACCAGCATTTGAAACCACCCAGCGGGTGACTCGCTAACCTTCTACGACGCAGCGGATATCCAGCGTCTACGATAGTTTCGATGGCGATGTAGCGACGGAAGTTTAAGGCGGTCCCTACACATCATTTATCTTCTCGGGGGCTTCACAGATCATGCGGGTCGAATTGGTTTATAGTCTTGTGTTTCAGTCTTTCTTGTGTTGTGTTCTTCCACATTGGTTTTCTTTGCAAATTTATTTTACGTTAAAGTGATAGCATCTCGGTCATCCGAGAACTTCTGGTTGTCGATTACCAGGCCTTTTCGAGGACTAGTTATGCATTATTATGATTTTTCTGCGATGTTGGACATACCCATGACTGCTTAGGCTTAACTGCGGATACCAGCTGTAGTGGAACAGCGCTGCAGTACATCTTTGTCTTAGTGGCGATGTAGTGCGATGATGGCACCGACTGGGTGGGCAGTCATCCCCACGGCGGTGAAGAGCTCCTCTCCGGAGAGTTTAAGTCGAGGTACGGTCAGTGAGTTAAGGCATTTCTTCCTTAGCTTGTGCTTGGTATTTGGTTTTTGATAGAAAAGACAAAGAGAAAAATATTTATTTCATGGTTTTTAGGCAAGTGTAGGAATTGGCGTTGATTGAGATTGCTTGGTTTCATTTCATGCTTTCACGATTCTATTTGCGTCTACACTCTAGCGAGTTTTCTTTATTTCTCTTGGTTTTGAACTTGTCATCATTTTCCCTTGTTGTGTGATTTTACAACGAAATAAAAACAAAATGCTTTGCTTCATTTTTTCTTCTTGATTTGAAATTGGTTGCATGTAGGAAAGAAGTTCTTTGCATAAGTTTTGTGGTGCATGTCTAGTATAAGTGGCGCTCAGGAATCGAGTGAAAATTCTCTTCATTTAATGCACAAAATCTTAGTGAAATGCCGAAGAAAGAAGTCTTTTTCATTGAAAAGTTGCTGGTATTGCATTATAGAAATTTCGACATTTACGTGCATTTTGCTTTGAGTACATTTTACACACCATTAGTTTCACTTATGCACCTTGAGATTTAATAAGCCGATTAAAAGCAATGCTTAATAAAAATCAAGTAGACTTTTACGTTTGTAGGGTGCACACATTAGCTCGGGGTTCTGGGGCCTTGGAATGAGTTGGAGAGTAAATTCTCCAAGGCACCCCAAACCAAACATTAAGATGCGTCATTAGGGGAGTGTAGAGGGCCCGGTTCACGAAATTTATTAGGACAGCCCCCCTCTAACCACGGGGGTTAATGCAATTCGTAAGAAGGAAGGCGTGAGGAATAGCCCACTCCAAAGTTGGACCGAGCATTGCGGAGAACACATATAGAGGATACATTTAAAGGGATTCTGATGCGTTTGCATTTGCCACGGGGCGCCGTGGGTCTCGAATCCGTTCAAGGTCCTCGGTCGTCTTCGGAACACTTGCTCTCGATACCCTTGGCGGGTTTCAGGCTTGATACCTGCTCATTGTGGTCTTAAAATTGCCGTACCTGCTTGATAGTTGTTCACGTGCTGAAAAACTGGCGGCCTATCTTTCGAGGACTTGCGGTGTTGCGGGGGTATGCAGCCGGTGCCTAGAGCGGACTTAGGACCAGCGGCGATTAGACCCCGGTGCCGTGTCGGTTACTTGCATGGGTAAAGGTACTCTAGTGTTGGTTGTAGTAACCGTTCTTCCTACTAATAAAGTGCTTGCTTGATTTATCTTCTAAAGGCTTTCTTTTTGATGCGTGTTCGTTTGTTCGTGTAGACTACCTTAGCGTGTGGTGAATCTTCTCACAAAGTGGAAGATTGAGCTCCGTCAGTCGAAGGCTTACGGGCACACTTGGCCGGGTTATGCACAGAACCACCCGCGCCTGGCCGAGGCGAAGTTTCGGAAGACCCAAGATGGTCTATCTTGGGTATTTCGAAGCAACTGGGGATTTTGATCCTGAAAAACCCCCCGAGGAATTGATCGCCAATATTGGATTGGTTGAATCCTCAGACGCTGATTTTGGGCCTGACGTTATTATTTCAGTCGAATTTTACGAACGCCTATTATCACTTGACCCAATTATGGAACAAATCATTTCAACTAGGACTTCATCCATTCCTATCACTGTTGTCACCACCGGAGAAGCCTCTCCTAACATACCGTCGGTCCGGGACACCATGGCCCGACGCAACCGTGCATAAAAGTGGACCATTACATATCGTGGCTGACCACAAATCCTTTACATCCGATTAGCGAACCCACAGTTTCCACGGGATGCCTAGTTGAGCGAGTCCTACTCACAACCTCCCACTTTACGGACTTTTGGAGTGCAGGGAAGAGCTCTAACACTCCTACTTGCAGGTCAACGCGGGCATTCTGTCGCGCTTTTCAATGCTTTCCTCCGCGGTAAGGTCATATTCCTCCATAGGTCCAGATCTCGCTCGGTGGTCCGCGCCGGCGGACAGGCAGCCACCCACACACAAGTTCACTTCCGGGCATGAGTCCAAGGACAACACAACATAAACTTTGCGTTAGGTTGCGTCCACCATTCTCTTGGAATAAGGTAGGTTGGTAATAACACTCTCACCGCAGAGTGCTTTCCCATCTAGAGTGCTCCTATTTTTAGACGGTCTAATCCGTACGGGGTGCTATTCTGGCAGGGGGGCACATATACCGGGGACCTTGGAACTCGGGACAAAGGATCCAATCCTCCGCCGGGAGTGTCGTTGCAGAGGTAGTAAGCGCCACAATCAATGGAACCGGAAAAGGCTGCCTCTCCCACGGGACCGGCATGGAATAATCCTTTAAAGTTCGAAAAACACGATGAATGCCCAAAACCCTATGTCCTTCGTAGAGATAAAGCTGATGTCCCAAAATTACCGAAACCCTTTGTTGTGGTCAGGCCAGGGTTTCTACCACCGGCCCGACAACCAAACTTTCACGGCAGCACGAGGGTGCCGGTCAAACCAGGACCCTTTTATCGACTGCCGGCCATGACCTAACTTCACCTTTCTTGGCAGCAGTACGCGAAGTTTAACCTGATTGTTGAATGATCCCCATATCGATTCAGCGTTGGCCTCCCTATGCAGCCGAAGTTGCCTTCCTTACATCCAAAGTTTGAAGCCAAACCGCGAATCCAGACGATCAACGTGACCACTTTCCACTTATGGTGTTCATCTAACTCACTAAAGTGACTCTAGTTTAGTTGCGATTGTTCAACGCACTCTTATTGGGGTGCCGCGAAATGGTACATAGAAACGGCCGCTCCGCGATATTCCTTTTGGTGAAGGCGGCTATGGCTTTCCTTAACCACTAGTTACGTGAGATCGTATTTGTACGGGTTGCTGTAATTGAGCATCGTCGGCCGGACCATATCTCGGATCATGATCGAGAGTGGCAACGCCGAAAGAATCTTATCAAAGTACCAAAGTCCCGCGGCACTCCCGATAAGAGTGGTTCCTTAAGTCTTTAGTTCGCGGTTATCCAAAGGCGTGTTCATAGCCGGGGTTTTATCGAGGAGGAAGAAGCCATCATGAGCTCAACAATTTGAGCTTATCTATTCTCGATCTAGTTTATTATACAACATCCAGCAGGATGCACCGATCGATGGACAAAACCCGGGCGGTTGAATTTTATGCGATGGTATAGTTGGTTGAGCAAACTAAGCCCGGCGAGCGATTGACAAAACAATTTAAGTTGTCGATGCAACACTCGGCCAGCGGACCTCTTTGCTGGCCTCCTCTCAAGCGTCGGAGGTACACTCCCATCTGAGGGCGGTTAGCTTAAAAAGGCCAACCCGGCTGACCCGAGGGAAGAAAAACAGCGTAAGAGAGTAAGGGGATAAAACAAATGATGAAGTGGCGAGGGCTGCGAAGAGAGGGAAGACCGTTATCCGTTTACAGCTTAGCGTGCGGAAGACCACTAACCCATTTATACTTCGACTTTGCGGAAACCAGTTTGTTAGCGGCAACCACAAGCTATGATGACTAATCACTTCGGCGCCCGCCGAATTGCTCATGCTTATCCGCAAAGTGCGGAGGGAGTAGTCAAGCGCCCTCCCCCAAACGCTTCATATTCTGTGAACGTATATATGGTGAAAATTGATGCTTTCATAGCAACTAGAGCTCACGATTATAGCAAGACAAGCACCTCTGAGAAAGGTAAATAATTTGAGATCCCATCTCTTCCTCTTCGGATCGAAGACATTGGGTGAAACAATGGTAAAATGTCCCAAAGGTCGCGTATAAGCGCTCTCATAATCAAATGCAAGGGCAGCGGTACTGCGTGAATTCGGAAGATTTGTCACAAACCCTTGTGCTATGTCCGCTGTGGAAGTCCTCGGTTGCCCCACTTTCGAGGAGAAAGCCTTGTTATTTGCTTTAGGCTCTGAGACTTGTAACGGGAGCGATCATGTTGAATCGTGACTTGAAACCTCGTTTGCCTTACTACGTCGCGTTTCAAATAGTAGTGGCTCACCCCACAGCGAAAACCTTACATGAAACATCTTCGCGCCGCGATTGTGGTAGGCGAGGCGCTTCAACTTGCGTTAATATTACGTTCCAGCATCTTTGGAAAGCCATTGGTCAACTGATTTATTATACGTCACCTACTCTTCTTCTTTGCGTTCGATGTTCTTTTCGACCACCGTATCATCCCTTCTTTCCACAATGTCACGGTTAAGGCTATTCGAAGTAGAGGTAATTCGATGCCCCCATCGATACAATCTCTTGTTGAATTAGTAGTTGGACTTATGCAATGCAATCCGTGGTCACTACAATCTTCCGATTCCTATTGTTTCCACATGAAGATGGATAGTGACTATTGATCATTTGTCTTTCTCTCGGCCTGACCCGGCCTTAGGGGCATCCACGGTTCCATGGTAGATAATCCTCAGGCGGTGTCATCAACATAGGAGTTGGTTTGTGCCCATCTTTGATGGGTACTTTCGATACCACCTCCCAAAGCGATGTCAGGATTTATATCGATACCACAAAAGTGAGATTTTCCATGTCACCGATGGATTCATACGACTTACTTTCAAGATCTGTGAACTCTTACTTCCCCATCAACCTCGATGGATGGCCGGTCATCGCGGGCATGTATACGCCCTTGGCCGACCCTTTGATAGCGTACTCTTTGGTTCAATGACCGGCTACCTGCGATCAATTCGGCACGGAGTTGGATCGGCTCATGAAACCTATCTGGGCTCGAGGATTCTCTTATCAATCTGGAATTGTTAGACTTGAAGTGCGCCTTCGTGAAGCCGCTAATCGAAGAAATGACTAGTCGGGACAAACCTTGGGACAATCTTCATCATAGATCATACTTCCTCACAGAGTTAAACAAAATCGAAGCAGGATAATTCACCATCACCATGACGGGAGATCATCCTTGTTCCATTAACCTCTTGGCTACTCAAGATATTTATGCGAGGGCAACATGGCGACTATCGCTGAAATGATGCCTATCAATATCCCCCGAAACCCCAGCATCATGGGGGAAATGTCTTGATGGAGAAGATTTCTCCCGAAGAAGAATTCATATTTTACGGATCTTTTCAAAAGAATTCAGCGGCGTTTTTGCCTGATCTTATGAAATTCACATCGATCGAAAATTGTTGAACATGAGATCGCTACGTATCCGGACACTAAGCCTATTCGACAAAAACTCCACCCAGTACATCCCAAGAAAACCACGGCCATAAAGGAAGAACTTGAAAAAATGTTGAAGTCTAACTTTATCTATCCTGTCCCCTTGACGGAATGGGTGTCAAATCCCGTGCCGTCGATAAAAAACAAACGATTAGATCTAATGCGTACCCGATTTCATTGACTTGAACAAGGCGTGTCCAAAGACAATTATCCAACTCCATTCATAGACCAGATCATCGATGAATGTGAAGGCTGCAAGGTATTTTCTTTCAAGGATGGTTTCTCAGGATACAACAATTAGATTCAAATCAAACCCGAGGACCAACACAGCGGTATTGTTGTCCATGGGGTACTTTAAGCCTATGAAACGCGCAGTCTCAAAATCACGGAGCACTTTCAGTAGGCCATGCGTTTCGCGACCTCAAACATATAGTCGAGAGGCATATCTAGATGATTTAGCATCGCGATCTTGTAAGAGAATGGATCATCCCACACACATTAGACTAATCTTTGAATGTTGTTTCTACTTCAGGATTCGCTTGAATTCAAATAAGTGAAGCTTCTGCGTAATGTCATGATGTTTTTTAGGTTTCATCATTTTAACAACGGGGGTTATGGTTGATCCTCTTAAGGTGGAAGGCAATAGTCCGACTTCCCCCACCTGCGATTTCGCAACTTCAAAGTCTTCAAGGTAGGCGAACTTCTTACGACGCTTCAACGCCAACTATGCCAAATAACCAAAGGGGCTTCATGCGTTTATTGAAGAAAGGCGTTCCTTTCCTGCGGGACGAAGCGATGCGGCGTTCTTCGGCGTAGCAAACCATGCCCACAACCGCTTGCCTGCCTTTCACGACCTGAAGCCTGTAAGGATTTCCTATTGCCATCTAGCTGCCTCGAGTCAGCTATCGACATGGTTTTAGTTTCAAGAAGATGATTAAGTTTTGAATCGTGATATTACCTGAGTTGAGGCCTCGTAGGAACGGAACTTAACTATACACATCCAAAAACTGCGTTGGCGGTTCATCGCGTTCCAGCGGTTCCGTCACTATGTTACGTTTCCGTGAATAACATCGTTAACGATGCGTCGAATCCCATTTTAGGTACATGTTGACACATTGAGGTTATGGTGGCAATCCAGTGGTGGATGGTTACCCTCAAGAGTTTGATAGATTTTAAGGTTTTGTGAAGTCCAGAGGTTGGTGGTCTTTCACCGGAGACTTATTCGAACTTCCGGTTGAGTCGAGGTGGCGTTGTGCGAGGAATACTATCGGTGATATGTTTTTAGCCGAATCGTGATCCACAGTGCCGGAGATATCTTGCGATATATCTCGAATTTGAAATATGCTACCTCGGCTTCACCATTGATGGCGCGATGCGGCCCGGATCATGTCGGGCCAAAGAACTATTTCATCCTCGGCGATACTTTGTATGTTGAGGTGCCGGAAGATTGTATTCTTCGTCGATGCCTCACTCATGAGGAAGTCGTCATAATGCTCAATGATTGTCATACGGAGCTTGTGGCGGTCACTTATCGAGGGTTGTAGCGGTAAAATTTTTCTGGCCGGAGTTACTTTTGGCCAACGCAAAGATTGTATCAAGCGGTCAAGAAGTGCCATCCGTGCAAAATATTCTCACGGAAGATGAGGCATCGATATATCATTTCCTGTCATCAGAGTCGGTCCCTTCACCAAGTGGGGATTGATTACACTACTTACAACCCAATACGCGCGGGGGCACCGCTATATCATTGTGGTTGTCGACTACTTTTACCAAGTGGGTTGAAGCCATCTTCGGCGTTCAAAGATGATGGAGGCGCAGCTCTTCTTATTTAACAGTTAGCATGGTTCGAGGTCAGGAGATTGTCGATATGGCGATCCACTTCGATCAAATGATGGCCGGAGGTTAACATCAAAGCTTGGGTTACGGCGGGAACACTCATCACCCTATTATCCTCGAGCCAATAGGCAAGTGGGGCTGATATTTCGTAGCAAGACAATGCTACAGCGTACCATCAACTTAGCCAAGTCAAAGAAACGATGTTATATTGACGTACATAGACTGCAAGAGACGCAGTTAAAGGCGCAGCGGTTTCTCACTGCTTCCAACTTCGTTTACTGGTGAGCGGTCTGCCGTGAATGTAGAAATTCCATCTCACGAAATTAGCGATGCGATTCTTGCCGGACATCTCCCTCTAGAAGAGCAGTTAATTTACACCTAGAATATCCTTGATGAAACTGGCCGTCAGCGATGCGGCAGCGGCCAATGACTCATAAGAATAGGGTTAAGTGTCAATATGATAGGTGGATTAGGTCCTCGGGTTTTCGGAGGCAACCTTGTCACTGGTTTACTGACCAGATAAGGACCCACAGAGGCGAGGAAAGTTCAAACCCGTAATGATTTAGGACCCTTCATTGTCAGAGGTGTTAAGAAGGCGTTTATCGTTTGATTAGATTTTGAAGGGAAATGCTTTGAGGGAACTAGAAATGGGCTCTACCTCGGAAGTACTACTCATAGAGACCCTTTGTGGGTAACTTTTGTAACATAATGTATAGTCTTTGTGCTGTTATTTTCTTTAGTTTCTTTTGAAAAGCGTGTGTCATGGATGTGTTATTAATGTTATCTTTCCGTCACTATGGCAGATGTCGTAATGAATCCGAGGTGTTCATTGGATATCGCGGACGGTGCTAGTGTCGGCTGCGGGCTCGCCTCACTAACGGGAATAATATTTACACCACATGGTCAATTGTTATCTTCCCGAGGCATATGCTTAGGTGACACCACAAACAATGTGGTAGGTATAAGCGCGGTTATTGAGTTGCCAGTGACGCTTTGTCTGTTGGTATCTCAGATCTGGGTCTATCTAGGCAACTCATGGGTGTCATATCGAATATGAATCTCTAGAGATTCCTTAGGGTGCGTCTCTTGGAACACAAGTTTGATTATATTACGTATTTTCATGTTCCTAGAAGTCTAAATCAAATCACCGATACTCTAGCTAATGCATTTTAGATTGGCATCTTGCTCACACATAATGAAGATCATGATCAAACACATGTAAATACGTTTTGTACACAAAATCCATAGCGACACATAAAAGAAATAAAAATCATATATATATATCAAAAGTCTCGAGTACATAGGCCCGGTATAAGCGCCTCAAAATGTGGGAGCATCACGAGTCAGGGCTTATGCCCTCAAAATATAATACATTTAAGTGCTCGAGGCACATAAAAGGGAGTCATCTGTGAAGGTCGGCAGAACATTGAGCCCTGTTATAGTCACGAATTGTCCGACCTAACCGCCTAAATAGTTGGACCCATGTCCGAGGTAACCACACCATGTGTTGCTGCATCGGGATCGGCATGTCGATCTCGATCATGGGCACTGTGCGATTGAGCTCAGTGAAGTTACGCTCAATCTGTACAAGGGTCCTCTCAGCCTCTCCTGCTGTATGGTTCCCTGCTGCTGCTGCTCCCTTGGTGGCGGCAGCTGCGGCCTTTGGCTGTGGGCGGTGCCTGTTCCGAGCATAATCGGTAGGTCGCTCGGGTCCCACATCTGCATGCAACACAAGAGTCACCGTCGAAATTCTGTCATCCAAAAACATGATATATATCTAAAAAGACATAAAATTATATATACAAATAAAAAGCGATGCAGTTGGAGAACACCTATCTCCCCTCGCTCCTCACCGAGAGGCACATGCATGTCTGGATCACGAGAAAAATTAATCCCAGCGGTATCCTCAATGGTGTAGCGCATTTAACCATGGAAAGAAGTCATCATTGAAGGCCCTACAGTCCTTCCGCCACCATCCGCAGCGTAATCGCCCATCACGCATCTGCGGGGAAGGTGCGGATGTCCTCGCCATCATCCAGAAGTGAAACAAGGAACTCGAAGAAGAAGCGAGCACAGATGGTCGAACCCGAAGTTCCTGATAGTTCGTGGCAACAATCGTCAATTGCCTCTTCCGCAACCGGCGGTGTTTCATGCCGGTCAAAATCATTGCATTCATGCTGCTGGATATACCGGTTACCAAAATAAATGTAGCCCGATGATGGGCGGTCGATCCGGTAATTAAGCAATGGCTGATAGGATGAATTGCAACGAGCAAAGGTTGATAACAACGCCAACGGTACCCGAAGTCCCCGAGTGGTCCCGACCACCGCGTGCCTACGATCAACTCTAAGACTGCGGCGTCCGGAAAATTCTACGCGGTTAACGGGTTCCCTCTCATCGAGAGGCCGTCAAAATATATATCGGTGGTGGGCGTCCAAGATTTCCCCTCGATCATAAAATCCTCAACATCAGGATGCCGGTAGTCCAACCGAGGGAGCATTCGGCTGACCTTGGTTGCTGGCGTGCATCGCGGACATAGAAAAACTTCCGCGAGACCACCTTTATTCGACCGCAGCCGCTGTCTCTGGATTAGCGGCTACCACCTCATAGGCAGCCTCATGCTCTCTCTCTCTCCAATGCATACATCACGCAAGTCACAAAATCAAAAGGGGAGTTAGGATCTTGCATTTCAATTTTCGCGATCGCGGGGTAACTGCGGAACGTAAGTGACGGTCATTAGGTACTGTATTGTATCAATCATGCTTGTAGCGGGTACCCTTATTGTCTGACCGACCGCCGGTTATTTCCTGCTAAGGTGGCGGCCACCCCAAAACACCAAACATGAATTGAATTATTAAAATGCAAGATGAGGGAGGTTGTACTTACTTGGTCCAGCGGTCGATTTGGTCCACTGTAGCTCGAATCGCGATCTGTAGCAATGGGGGTCTTTTGGCTCGAGTCAATTTCAAATCAGCAATGGTGATAATGGAGCTGTCAACCTGTTATAGGATTTTGGCCTCTTTTGGTCACCATTTTGGAATACTGCTCGGTTTTAACAAGCCAAAATCGTTCTTGGGTGGTTAGGAGTTATATGGGAGGGATTTGATCAATTATTGGGACACTTTTCATTGAGTTCAGGAAAATAAAATAAAATACACATAAGGCGGTCCATAATTTTTCAAAATCAACACGAGCATATAGGATAGGATTACATCGGCTATTTAGATATATGATTTTAAAATATAAGGGATCATTACCGGTTGTGATGCTGAACCATCATTTCTTCTCTAGAAGCATTGCAACTTCGTGGTAGAGCTTACCAAAACTTATGGATTCCTAGGTAGTTCCCAATTGCATTATAAGCATCCGTGGTTCTAAACAACTTAGTAGGCTAGAGTGCGTATAGTCTTTCACTGAATCCAGTTTGAGCCTCATTGCATGGGTCATTTCACTCTTGTCTTACCCTCCGGACTCCAAAAAAAATAACGGGTCTCCTTTAAATCCCTTTTCAAACCCTCTAAAAAAAAATTCTTGAGGGATCTTGTGACCCTTCCGCAGCTCATTAAAGCTGAAATTTGAGTGATGCAATGCAGCGGTAGTTTACCTTTTTTTGGTCGGACGATCAAATGCGAACAGGCGTCTATGGAACTTCATTTCTCTAGAATAGTACCCTCGGGTATAATTTTATTCCTTTTAGGGCACGAGGGACTAAATCTCTGAAAAACCCGGAGTCCATAGTTAAGCTCTTTTAGGACTCCTAAATTGAAAAGATTGCCCAGTGACCTTATTCTTTCTCGTTCATGGTCGGAGAACATCACTGACGGAGTCCATAGTTAATCTTTTTAGGACTCCTTAAAATTGAAAAAATGGCAGTGATCTTGTCTTGTCTACTTTTCGTTAAAATGGTTTTCAATTGATGTCTAGTTGGTGCTAGTTCACCCATTTTTCAGTCCCTACTAGACTATTGGCCAGGTATCCCAATGGAGTTCCTTTTATGCTTTTCAGACTCCCCAAACATGAAAAATCACTGACGCTTCTTTGGGCTCGTTAAACATCGAAGGAGACGTTACCATTGTGTGTTCTATAAGCCGCACTTACATACCTTGCTTCGTCGACCTTGTAACCCGTTTGTTCTGGCGTTTTAACGCAGCCCTTTGGAGGATTTTTCGAGTATCGTTTCCTAGAACATCAGTCTTGTTCTTGTGCCTTGAAATTGTATGTTTGCGATCCTCGTTTCCTCCCTTGTAGTAATATTCTTTTATTCTTTTTTCCAAATCAACAAAAGAACAAAAATCAAATATACTAAAAGAGGGATGGGAAAAGTATTTTCTTAGTTGGCAGCATATGAGTAAGCGCCCAGCTAAAGCACATTTTTCCGTTTGATGCATCAGACTATAGGATGAATGCGACCTTAGGAAGCTTTGCTCGTTCTGAGTTGTGTCCTCCTGTTTGGTTACTCTTCCAAACATAGGAGAGTTTGCGTTGCCTCTGCTTCGTAGACTTATGATTATGAATATGCTGCGGTCTCTTATCACTTGTCTTGCTATTTGTCCAAGGGAAGTTTTTACTTAACTTTGAGTGAAGCCCATATACGCAATATGTCTCTTGTCATACCGGCCACCACGAGCGATCCAATCAAGTCTTTGTTGAAATCAATGAAGCCTTAGGTCCGATCATCAAGATTATCAAGTCCGTATTGTCGGCGAGTGCGTCGAAGACTCTAGGTAGTGCAGTCGTTACCTCATATTACACTCTTACCCAAGTCATTGAAGATTTTGAAGTTGTTGCTCGAACTCAGAAATTGACCATCCCGGTGAGCGACTTAGAGATGGATACTTCCTATGTATCTCTTTCTGATTTCAAGATGTAGCTCAACTGTATTGTTCATGTACTCTTTATAGTTATTTGACATGGATCTGATTTATTTGGTGGTAACCATGGTTACGATTTATCGACATGCGTTATGCCGCTACCAGTTAGACATTTGATATTTTTAGGGCGACACTTCACGATTCACGATTCACAGGCTCATTGTACATCGATGCAGGTTGGTAAGGAATTGGTAATGTATTTTGAAGCCGTAGGATATTCCGACCTCACACATTAGGGGCAATACGGTATAACCTAAAATGCCACTGAGGGTTCCGGCCTCGAACCTTTCGTACCTCTTCTAGCCAAAGTAGACAAATCCTCAAAAACCATTAAAACAAACAGCCAGCCTTCTTCTGCAGTGGCGGGCAACCTATTTCCTTATCTTAGCGGGCATCCATGTGACTAACAAAAACAGCACACGGGTACCTAACAAAGCAAAAATTTAGGAAAGTTTCCGCCGGGACAAGAAGCTTTTTTTTTGTCAGTTAATTGGAACTCTTCTCCATGCATGGCCGAGATTTTGCCTAAAACCCTAGCTCCTTCAGCCTATAAAAGGAGGTAGGGGTACTATTCAAAGAGGGAAAAATCATAGCAAAGAAACTCGTAAATTGCCAAACCATTTTTTGTTAGCCAACTTAGCTTTGCCTCAAGCTTTGGGAGAAACTCAAGAAGCGTGAGTTGGAGGACAAAAGAGAGGAAGAGCCCAGGATCGGGATAGTGGAACGGTGACCGGCACAGAGAATCATTGTAAGTTGGTTCATATGGAAGTTAATGAAAAAGATACTTTCGAGTCCAGATACATGAATCTCATGCGTATTATTTGATTTATGTTTATCTCTAACCCTAGTGATCCAGTAGCATGCATGCATAGTGTATGTTTTATCTCTAACCCCCTAGTAGATCAGTAGCATGCATGCATAGTGTTGTCTGGATTGCAGGAAGCTTTGTGGAAGGAGCAGCAACAACAAGGAGATAACAACTCAACGGAGGATCTACTTCAACCGTCGGAAAAAGGTTGGTTTATTCTTCCCGTGTTTGCCTGAGAAAAGGGATTGAGGTTTTGGGTCGAAGGTTAAAAGTTAAATCTTAAGGGTCATGATCTGCGTATAAGTTTAGAGCCCTAGCTTATTAGTCCGTAGGGTAGAATACCCCACAACACCGATACCAAGGATTGATGAGCTTGTAGATGAATTGCATGGAGCTGTCTACTTCACAAAGATTGATCTTCATTATGGCTACCATCAGATCAAGATGAGGGAGGAGGACATCTCAAAAACAACTTCCAGGTGTCATTATGGCCATTATGAGTTTTTGGTGATGCCCTTTGTGTTAACCAATGCCCCAGCTACATTCCAATATTGTATGAACCATGTGTTCAACAAACAGTTGAGGAATCACCTACTGGTATTTTTTTATGACTTACTCATTTACAACAAGACGTGGGAGGAGCATCTCAGGCATGTGGATCAAATCATGTCCATCATGGAGGAATAGTCACTATATTCTAAGGAGTCCAAATGTGAGTTTGGGATGACAGATGTTCTCTACTTGGGACACATCATCAAAGCAAAGGGGATACAGGTACATTAGGAGAAGATAAAATCCATAATGGAGTGGACTACTCCTAAGACACTCACATAATTGAGAGGATTTCTAGGCTTGTGCATGTACTACAGGAAATTTGTCAAGGGTTTTTCTCAGCTGTGTGCACCCTTGACTGGTTTGACTAATAATGGAGCCTTTGAATGGAATGAGGAGGCCCAAATGATGATGGACAAGATGAAGAAGGTGATGAGCACATTCCCAGACTTAGCCCTTCCATATTTTGGCCTACCTTTTACGTTGCAGTGTGATGCCTCAGGAGAAGGGATAGGGGTTGTATTGATGCAGAATAAGCAACCTCTTGCCTATGAGAGCCAGAAACTCAGGGGTCCTGAACTACTTTACAACATTTATGACAAAGAAATGTTGGCTATCATGCATGCACTAGCCAAGTTCCAACAATACTTGGTAGGAGCATGGTTTGTGGTCAAATCAAATCATAATAGTCTCAAATGCCTACTGGAGCAAAAGGAATTGAATGAGAGGCAAGAAAAATGGGTAATCAGAATACAAGCCTGTGACTTTGACATTGAGTTTTTCAAAGGGAAGAACAACACGGTGGCTGATGCATTGTCTAGGAGGCCATCCATCTTTTCCATGACAGGTGTATCAGTTGACTGGAAAGACCATCTGGTGATGGAGTATGAGAAAGACCAGTTCTCTTATCATCTATTGGATGGGCAGGTACAAGACGATAATTTCAGGATTATAAATGACCTCATCTACTACAAGGGCCGAATCTTTTTGGTTCCTAGATCGGCTTTCAAGGCCAAGATATTGCAGGCATGTCATGACTCACCAATGGCAGGGCACTAGGGGATCGGTAAGATGTACATGCAGGTAAGAGAGAGGTTATCATGGAAGGGCCTCAAGGATGATGTGATTAAGCACGTCAAGGAGTGTACCACATGTTAGGAGAACAAGGATGAGCACACTCACCCAACATGACTACTACAACCCTTACCCATTCCTGAGCACAAGTGGGAAATCATATCCATGGATTTCATCACTGGGTTTCCAAAGATGCAAGGGAAGGACTACATTTTTGCAGTAGTGGACAGATTGATGAAATTTGCACACTTCTTCGCCATAGCTACTGACTTCAGTGCAACACAAGTGGCCAAACTGTTCTTTAGGGATATTTTCAGGTTGCACAGCCTACCCAAAACCATTGTTAGTGACAAGGATAGCAGGTTCATGAGTACTTTTGTCAGGATTTGTTCAGATTGGTTGGTACAGCCTTGACCCCTAGTACTAGCTATCATCCTCAGATGGATGGACAGACTGATATCATCAACAAGTCGGTGGAAGGCTACCTCAGGAATTATGTGGCAGGGAAACAGAAAGCGTGGGTTAGATGGTTTCACCTAGGAGAGTATTTCTACAACACCACCCAACACATGTCCATAGGCATGTCACCATTCAGGGCCCTATATAGCTATGATCCATTATCTTTTGTAGAGATTGCCTTCAGTGATAGCAAGGAACCTATGGTACAAGATTAGATACAACAGAGCCAAGAAATTCTCAAAGAGTTGAAGGATCATCTACAGAGAGCGCATAACCAGAAAAAGGTCCAAGCAGACAAGCACATAGTTGAGCGTACTTTTGAGGTTGGTGACTTAGTCTATCTAAGGCTCCAAACATACATGCAAGCTTCTATAAAAATAAGCGGAGAAGAGAAGCTACAACCACATTTCTTTGGTCCCTACAGAGTTAGCAAGAAGATAGGGGTTGTAGCTTATGAGCTGGAGATCCCACAGGGAAAAAGAATACACAATGTCTTCCATGTATCCTACCTTAAGAAAGGCATCGGCCAACACATCACACCCATTGAGGTATTACCTCCCATGGATGAAGAAGGACAGCTTGTCTTGATTCCGGAGTAGATATTGTAGGTTCGAGAGAAGAGGCTCAAGAACAGGAGCATCAAGGAGTACTTGATCAGATGAAAGGATCTACCCATTGAGGATGCCACATGGGAAAATGAACAAGTAGTGAGCAAAACAGATTTGGAATTTCTTGAGGGCAAGAAATTTCTAGCAGGGGAGACTGTAATGTCCCCCACCTCTTGTTGAAGAGGTATTGAGGAGAGTCAATGGCCTAGGCATCCCCACTAGGCCATAGTCCCACACTAAGGGGAGAGGTCAACTAAACTAAGGTTATATTCTTAAGTTGACTTGATGAAAAGGTGAAAAAGGAGTAAAGATAACTCATTGAAGGAATAGAAGAACTGGAGGAGTTAACCCTAGGGGTTAACCTAACTCAACAGAGAAATATAAGAAAAGTATAAATAGAAGGTTGGTGCACACCTATTAGTCATTCTGAATTTTGGTAATTATTTGTTCTTGCTCTTGAGCATACAGTTTGGGGGTTTTGTTGTTACAAACCCTTGTGAGCAACTCAGTGGTGAAAGATCCACTCACCTTGTTCCAATCTTGGTCTCGGGGATGAAATACTCCACCCACACCATTCTACACCCACCACATATCCACCCATTGGTTCAGGAATATAACATGGCTATACAGTTCAGGAATTTCTAGCAAGGGCGTACCATCTACTGAAGAGGAGTTTGATCTAGCCATTCAAGAGAGCTTGGGGGAATTCCAACACGTGGATTCTATTTGCAGATCTTCAACCATCATTTTAGAGGTTTTCTTGAGGAGATATCATCATCAGATCTTCAACTATAGATTGGGATGGCCTTGAGGCAAGGAGGATGTCCTGTGATTCAGTATTTATCATATCTAGGAAGTTTTACCTAGGATTTGGACCTGAAACTTCTCCTACAGGGTTTTCATATCCTGATCTACCATTCTAGAGAGTTTTAGAGGATTTGGGGGTGTCCTTGATACAAAACAACCTATTGAGTGATTCAGGGCTTTAGGAGGGCACAAACTACATTAGGGTTTCATCCATTAATGGAGCAGGATTGAGTATTTGGGCTCCAGACTTCCAGGAGAGGGTTCCTTGGTCCCGATCTACATTCTGGTGGAGTTTGGCATGGTTTGAGCATTTCCTTCAGCCAGGCTGAATTATTGATCCCTTTCAGCCAGTAGGACATACCAGCAGGACGTATGAGTAGCCCAAGGGGGTTGAGCATTCATTTATTATTGGCATATTTGGGTTCCAGTCGATATCCATCCTTGGGAGGCATCTTTTGTATTAGCAGGAGCATTTTTTAGCAGCTCATATCTATTATCTTTGAGGGACATCTGAGGATTATTCCAGATCTTCTCTATATTACGAAACTCCAAGAGCCACCTGCACAATAATAATAATCAACTCAGTAGTAGTTAGTGGTTTCAAGCAAAAAATTGGCTTGGGATCATTACAAAGGGTATTTGAGGAACTATGTAGGAGGACAACAGATAACGTGGGTAAAGTGGTTACATTTAGGAGAACATTGCTACAACACCACCTTCCACATGTCCATT
>SNQJ01S0028771.1:9006-45951 GCA_010110895.2 Picea sitchensis
ACTTCTAGAGGCTACACCCTCTAGAAACACTAGGGTCAACTCCCATAGTGTATGACGTCAAGGGTCAACTCCCTTGACATGTCCTCATGTGCTCTCCACATGGGACGTTAGGTTATAAGCCCAACCACACTTATCCCTTCTCGGATAAATGCCCCACTTATCCCTTCTTGGATAAGTGTCATCACAAATCAAATCAACTCAGTCACAGAGGAGTACGATCTGGAGAATGTCTCAGGAAGCTGCAAACATCAACACTCCCTCTCAGCGAGGGAGGCATTCTCTGCCATGCCAAGTCTGTCGCGGAAATACTTGAACTTCGTCTTGGTTTGGTAAGAACATCAACAACCTGCTCATCTATAGGAAGGTACTGCAACAATACTTCCTTCCTCTGCACCATGTCTCGGATGTAATGGTACTTGATCTCAATGTGGTTCAATTTGTCATGAAACACTGGATTATCAGAGATCTTCACACAACTTTGGTTACCATAATGAATAATGGTGGAATCCAACACATGTTCGAATAAATCTGCAAGGAGCTTATGAAGCCACACTGCTTCACGGACTGTCATATTTAATGCAATGTACTCTGCTTCTGTTGTGCTCAAAGCCACAAAAGTTCGTTTCGTGCTACACCAGGAAACCATGGAAGATACCAAAGTGATGCAACACCTGAAGGTGCTTTTTCTTTCCACTGCGCTCCCTGCCCAATCAGAGTCAATATATTCCTGCCATATCATATCAATACTGGAAGTATATCTCAGACCATGTCGAACTGTGCCTTGCAAGTATCTCAACACATGCTTCACAACAATCTAGTGAGTCTATCTTAGATGAATTATAAACTGGCTAAGTGCACTCACTGCATAACAATTATTTGGTTTGGTGTTAACCAAATACATCAATTATCCAACCAACTATCTATACAGAGTCGGATCAATTTCGTCATAATCGGATGAAGACACACTTAATTTCTTCAGATTCGTCATCATTGGTGTAGTCACGGGCTTCAAGTTCAGTATCTCAAACTTCTTGAATATCTCAACTGTGTACTTCCCCTGACTCAGGAAGATCTCATCAGTTCTTTGACACACCTCTAGTCCCAAGAGGTAGTGCATAATACCAAGGTCCTTCATCTCGAACTCAGATGCCAACGCATACTTGCATTCAATAATAAGGCTCTCTGTACCAGTGAGAAATAAATCATCAACGTAGAGGACCAGAATCAAGGCCTCACCGTTAACAGTCTTGTAGTACATGTTGGGATTAACAACACTTTTGCTGAAGCCCAAACTCATCAGGTGTCCATCAATCCTCGCATACCAAGCTCGAGGTGCCTGCTTGAGTCCATACAGGGCCTTCTTCAACCTACGCACATGAGATTCCTTCTCATGTATGACGAAACCATCTGGCTGCTTGATGTATATTTCTTCCCCAATCTCTCCATTGAGAAAGGTTGTCTTCACATCCATCTGATGTAGTTTCCAACCCATGGATGCTGCGAGGGAAATAATCATTCGAATAGAAGTGTATCGAGCAACGGGAGCAAATGTCTCCTCATAATCTATTCCCTCCACCTGAGAGAATCCTCTAGCAACAAAACTTGCTTTGCGCTTCTCGATGCTTCCGTCAATTGTATGTTTGATCTTATAGATCCATTTGGAAGTCACTACAAACTTCCTTTCAGGTCTTGGAACAATATACCACACATCATTCTTCATGATGGACTGATACTTCTCCATCATGGCATCTCTCCATACTAGATGCCTCCTCATAACATGAAGGCTCAAAATTAATGATGTGGCTCATAGCTACGGCATAGCACGGATATCTTTGAGGTCTCTTGCTCTCTCGGAAGGTACCACGAGGAGCTACATGTCCCTCTGTCTCCTACAAAGTCTAATGGGCCCATGCAAGTCTCTTCCGACCTACTGCAATATCTCTGGAAACTTCAACTGGAGCTATAAGATCAACGGGATCAATTTGATCAATAGGCTCAACTGTATCCATCTGAATTGTTGGAGGGTGAGTGGGAGAAGGCACCATCTCTTCTCGTCTCTCACTATCAATCTCCATGTGAGATCCTCTAGATCTCTTGAAGGATACATCCTCCTCAAAGATAATGTCTCTACTCACCTCAATCTATCTCTGACTAGGGATGTAGGTCCAGTATGCCTTCAAAGACTCACTGTAGCCCACAAATGTATCATTTCTGCCTGGAGGGTCTAGCTTGGTCCTTTTCTCCTTGGGTACATGAATGTATACTGAACACCCAAATATCCTGAAGTGTCCAACCTCAGGCTTCACTCCGGTGAACACCTCCTCGAGAGTCATGTTCCTGAAAGTCTTATGAGGACTTTTGTTCCGAACATACACTGCAATCATGGAATCCTTTGCCCAGAGAAGCATAAATGTTGATCATGCTAAGTCATCTTGGACCATACTTGATATATCGAGGTTCCCTCATGAAACCAATGTAAAAACTCAACATTCCCTCTGGAGCTGGAGGTGACTCCTCCTTTATTTTTCATATATAATATAAAGGAGATCTATTTATAATTAGATGTGCCAATGCTTCAGACATTTGTGTATTATGCACACCTTCTCGACAATACGTTATTTGAAAGGCAACTCTCATAACACATTTTCTTAGTTGTGGCTTAGGGTTTCCAACAACCCTAGAGGCAACGTCTTCGCTGCCTATGAAGATTTCCTCAGCACCAGAGGGCCTTACAATTTACTACCACCACAATAACAATCAACTCCTGCCCTCCTTCCTTCTCCCAGATCCTAATCGTTTGAGCGAAAGTGGTCGATATTCCCTAGAATGTGCACTCGCAACAACAACAAAAAAAATTCCGATCATAAGCAATCATGGCGTGCACCTGTATACAGTTGGCGAAATAAATTTCAAATGCCATGCCCATCATATCATCCTCGTAACTCCTCATCATAGAATTTCACACATTAACTAGCGGCGATGCTTTTAACAGAGACCGAAGATGGCATGGTCGTGATGTCACGCTTTTACGTGAAGCATAGACAACAAATTAGGTTTAGGTTTGGGACTCGCGTGGATGGTGGAAACCTTTAGCTTATTTATTCGGTTGCCCAAAATAAACGGCATAGCCTATGTTGTCAATTAATATATCCCAACAAAGCTTAGTCCAGCGAGTAAAAGACGTCAATAGGGTTGATTCACACGCCAGTTTTAGTGATAATTGCTCAGATGGAGACTGGATTGTTATCATACAAATCATCACTGGATGTGGGGAAGGAATCAACTCCCCCATCCATGCAGCCGCCCATTTAATAAGCATACTGATCACAGAACAAAGCTATTGATGATTGCATTGCATGACAAGCTATTTCTCTCATTTTTCCTAGGCCCTCCCGCGAGGGAGTCAAGCCCAGTTCCTACTCTGATACCATGTTGGTTTTTCTTCATATGAGATATGAGAGATATTCGATGTATTATTACAATGATGAGTGTTCCATATATAGGGAACATAAGGTGACCATCCATGAAAGGATGCGTCCCTTGAATAATCAATAACTATTTGTTATTATTATTTACTTATTATATACTATAGTTAATAATTAATTAATAATTATATTATTAATTATTATCTTTAGAGAATGTCTTCCCGATGTTGTCCAAACATCAACACATCTCTGTCTCATGATGATGCACCCAACACTTTGGGATTTCACACGTTCACCTTGTGCTTAGCCACAGGCACGTCCAATTCTGCAGATCTCATTTCTGACTGTGTTACATAGGAGAATCATCTGGAGTTCTTCTCAACTCTCTGTAAGGAGGAGGCCATCTCTACGTTCCAGCTCTGTCTCAGATAGGAACCACACACCCCTCTCAGGGGCTCTCTCTCAGGTTTGTGTTCTGGAGAATGTCTCACGTAGCTGCAATCATCAACACTACCTCTCAGCTAGGGATGTATTCTTCATCATGCCAAGTCTCACACAGATGTATTTTGAACTTGGTTTTTGGTTGTACTTATCAACACTCCCCCTCAACTAGGGAGGTATCCTTCACCAAGCTAATTTGGTGAATATGTCTGCAATCTGCTCATGTGTAGTAAGGTACTGCAAGTGTAATATTTTCCTCGGCATCATGTCTATGATATAATGATATTTTATCTCAACGTGTTTCGATCTTATTATGAAACACTGGGTTCTCAAAGAGCTTTACACACAACTCTGGTTATCATCATAGGATCCATCTCATGATCAATTAAATCTGTTAGAAGCTTGTGAAGTCATATTGCTTCGCACACCCGATGCTACATACTCTGCTTCTGTGGTACTCAAGGGCACAGAGTTTTGTTTCCTGCTGCATCAGGAAACCATTGCAAAACTTCATGGTAAGACAACAACCGGATGTGCTCTTTCGGCCCACTGTACTCTCTGCTCAATCTGTATAGGTATATCCTTGCAAACTCAATTTCACAATTGGAGGCATATCTCAGGCCATATCTAACTATGCCTCGTGTATATCTCAATATGTGCTTTACTGTTATCCAATGAATCTATCTCGACTGGCTCATGGATTGACTAAGCATATTCACTGCATAGCATGAATCAGGTCTGGTGTTAACCAGATAAATCAATGATCCAATCAACTGTGGATCACTCTCGTCTGAATCATCATCATTCATTTTCTTCAAATTCATCACGATGGTTCTGCATTCTGTCATACTAGACTTCTTTAACATTCCCATTGTATGTTTTCTTTGACTCAGGAAAATCTCATTGGTTCTTTGTCATACCTCTTAGAAGTAGCGCATTATACTCAGATCCTTCATCTCGAAATCATAACTCAAGGCTTACTTGTATCCAACAATAAGGCTTTCTGAATAAGTTATCAAAATCAGGCTCTCGTCACCAACACTGTAATAATATAGGTTTGGATTAGTAGCACTCTTGCCGAAACCCAAACTCATCAAGAATCCATCTGTATGATATAGTTTCCAACTCATGGATGGTATTATGGATGGAAGTGTATCGGACTTACTAGATCAAATGTCTCATCATAGACAACTCCCTCTGTTTGTGAGAAACCTCTGGCTATATATCTCACTTTGTATTTCTTAACACTTCCATCAGCTGCATGCTTGATCTTATAGATCCACTTGGAAATCATCACAGACTTCCCTTCTGGTCTTTGAACAATATCTTATACATCATTCTTTTAAGATATACTGGTATTCTTTTGTTATGGTATCTTGCCATACCTGTTCTCTTGTTTGCTTCTCTATGACAAGAAGGCTCAGAATCAATGATGTGGCTCATGGCTGAAGAGTAGCTCGAGAAATCTCTTTGTTCTCTAGGGATGTGCCTTGAGAGGCTTGTATGTTTCTCCGCCTCCTGTAGAGTGAACCTAGGGAGGCCTTTTATGCCTTACTGCAATAGCTCTGAACATATCAACTGGAGCAACTTGATTAGCTGGAATAATGTCTGTCTCCCTCTGAATTGCTGAAGGGGGAGAAGGTATCGTCTCACTGTCAATCTCCATCTGAGATTCTCTGGTTCTGCGAAAGGCTATCTCTTCTTCAAGAAAAACATCTCTGTTTGTCTCAATTTGTCTTTGACCAGGGATGTCGATTTGGAATGTCTTCGAAGATTCACTGTTATCCCATAAACGTATCCTTTCTCCTTGAAGGGTCTAGCTTGGACTTCTTCTCTTTGGGTACATGAAAATACACTGGGCACCCAAATATCCTGAAGTGTTCAATCTCAGGCTTCACTCCGGTGAAGGCTTCTTCGGGAGTTTATGTTTTTCAAAGTCTGGTGAAGACTCTTGTTCTGAACATATACTGTGTCATGCATGCTTCTGCCCATAGAATCATAGAAAGATTCTCATCATGCATTATTGCATTGGTTGCCTCAATGATGGTTCTATTCTTCCTCTTTCTCAAATAGTTTTTACTCCCTCTAAGTCAAGTGACTCCCTCTGAAGGATAAGCATCTTCCTTTGTTGTTAACCTATCTGGAACAAGAAAACAAGAGGAACCAAAACAAGAATATCTCCTAAAGGAGAATGATGAGTACATCTCTAGAATCAAAACAATTTAAGGGTTGTTATCACAACTACAACACCTACTTGTAATGTAGCAAACTTTAGAAATATAGGTTTAGAGGAATGACAATTACAACAATTAAACCTGGAGTCTTCACTTCCAGTGTGTTGTTCCTCTGAATGAACTGAGATCCTTCTGGATCCATGGCTTCAGCAAAAGGTTCCTTCTTCCTGCAATTTTGCTTATGACAATGATACAAATAATATATATACAAGTGCATACCTGAGGGTGTTGATGTGATTTTTCCAATGGCACCTGGCTGATCCCTCCTCTTGACGTCTTCATGAAGAAGGTAGTCACAGTGTCACCTTTTTGTATCACCCACAATAAGCCTTCGTCTGAAGTCTTGTCTTCCAGGAACTTGAAGTTGCTTGATTCATCAAGCTTATCTTCCATCATAATTTTAGATTCTTCACAAACCCTTGTCAATTGCGCTAGAAAACCTAACGGCTAGGCTAGGCTAGCACTTTTAGATTTTGTTGGACTTATGACTGCCAACAATAAGCCTTTGAAAGATAGGAGAACACTGGTGAGCTGAAGAGCTCCTTCATTGAGTTGCAGAAACCCTAATTCTGAAATTTTTGTAGAAATTAGCGAAACCCTAGGGACAAAATTTGAAAATGCTCGAAATTTCACTCTGAGAGTGTTTGGAGGTGTGCTGGAGGAGTTCGTACTCTCCTATGCCAAAATTAGCCCCAACGTTCAAGTATTAAGGGCTGAAACACCTCAGAAAGGAGGATCGTACAGATTTTCTGGAAACCCTAGGAGGGCCGTACGGTTCTGCAGAAAAGAGAGGAGATTGGTAGATGCTTGTGCAATGGGTTCTTCAAGACCTATGCTCTGATACCATGTTGATTTTTCAATAAGCTAGGCTTAAGCATGAAGTTCATTCCATTTTAGCATTTTACTTAAACCATAAACAATTTTGTTGCAACAACCAAGATCACAGGAAGAAACACCATGCACAAGTACACAAGAAGTATCTTGGGAAACCCTTCTCAACAAGGGAAGAAAACCCAACCAATCCTTTGCTATATTCTTCAAGAGAAAGACCTTCACCACCAAGAAAACCTAGCACACAAAAGGGTGCTCACAAACCCTAGAAGACTAGCGCCCGAGAGAGGTGCGCACTTTTCCCAAGTAGATGTACTTGCTGAAATTTCCAAACTCACACAAGATATGATTCCTCAATGGGGAATTTCCCTTTACTTATATTAGACTTGTCCTGTCAACATAAGTGTCTATTGGCACAATAGGGCCGACCTCTCTATCTCATAATATAATTAATATTAACCAGATTAATTATCTTTTACATTAATTATCAATTACATTAAGGTGTGGCTGACTTGTACCCTTTACATTACAATTAGGGTTATAGGCAGGTTTGACTCTTGAACAATATAGCAAGGGATCTCATACACCCACTAGTGCTCAGCCACTAGGGGCACATCCATAGGGATTTCCATATCTCTAGCTCACTGCATTACACAGAAGAACCACTTCTTCACTAGTGCTCAGCCACTAGGATCACGTTCACCTATGCTCGTCCACAGACACGTCCACTCAACAGATCTTCTTTACCATTGCATTACACAGAAGAGTCTTCTAGAGTTTCTCATCAACTATCTGCTCAGAGGAGGCTAATACATGATCTTCATCTCTGTCTCATGACGATGCACCCAACACTTTGGGATTTCACACGTTCACCTTGTGCTCAGCCACAGGCACGTCCAGCTCTGTAGATCTCCTTTCTCACTACGTTACACAGGAGAATCATCTGGAGTTCTTCTCAACTCTCTGTAAAGAGGAGGCCATCTCTACGTTCCAGCTCTGTCTCAGATAGGAACCACACACCCCTCTCAGGGGCTCTCTCTCAGGTTTGTGTCTTGGAGAATGTCTCACGTAGCTGCAATCATCAACAAATGTCTCATGAAGCTGCAATCATCAACACTCCCTCTCAGCGAGGGAGACATTCTCCACCAGGCCAAGTCTCTCGCGGAAGTACCCGAACTTCGTCTTGGCAAGTGGTTTGGTGAAGATATCTGCAATTTGCTCATGTGTAGGAAGGTACTGCACGTGTACTACTTTCCTCTGCAGTGTGCACCATGTCTTTGATATAATGATATTTTATCTCAATGTGTTTCGATCTATCGTGAAACACAGGGTTCTCAGAGAGCTTCACACAACTCTGGTTATCACAATGAATAATGGTAGGATCCATCTCATGATCAAATAAATCTGTCAGGAGCTTGCGAAGCCACACTGCTTTGTAGACTTCCACACTCAATGCTATATACTCTTTTGTCATGGCATCTTGCCATACTTGTTGACCTGTTGCTTCTCCATGACAAGAAGGCTCGGTATCAATGATGTGGTTCATGGCTGAAACATAGCTCGAAAATCTCATTGGTTTCTTGTTCTCTCAGAATGTGCCTCGAGGAGCTGCATGTCCCTCTGCCTCTTGCAGAGTTTGTCGAGTCCAGGCAGGCCTTTTATGGTCTACTGCAATGTCTCTGGGGACATCAACTGGATCAACTGGAACAATGGCTGTCTTCTTCTGAACTGTTGAAGGGGAGAAAGTATTGTTTCTTCCTTTTTCTCAAATAGTTTGACTCCCTCTGAAATCTGAAGGATAGACATTTTCCTTTTTCTGTGTTTCTAACTTGGAGACATCTCATGTCTTCTCAGGTCCTCTGCTGACTCTACAGTACTTTGCTGGCCTCCTGTACTAGGATAATAATCAACCAAGAAAAAATGGACTCCTTAGTCTGCAATCATGCTCAATCTTGCTTTCGGTCGTCTCTGAGAAGGCTGAGATAGAGGAGAACTCCTCGTCGTTCTTGCTTGCATTCCTTGACTTATTTTCAAGTGGCTAATGTTGCTTTCTTTGCACATTACTAGCTCAAAACGAAAAATGTCTTCAAACTCAGATCTGCCTTTGTTCACTTGCTTATGAGACTGCTTCAGGGCAGGCTTCAATATAAATGGATGACACATCCACTTCCAGCAGATGGCTTTTATACTTAGCCTGCATACCTGTCACTTCTGCCCTTTTGGATGACTGTATATGTAGGTAGTATAGGCCTTAGAACAAACCTTAAACTTTTGCCACAAAAACAGTTTTGAAACTTGCCTCAATATCCTCTGAGGCTTGGTTAAGATGCACTTGTAGCACACACTCAGGTCAGCACCAAATAGATCCTTTTCTTTGACAAGTTTTCTGGTGGTGCCTTGAGCTCCTGAAACTTGTGGAAGACGTCATCCTAGGTCTTCATGAAGTAGATCCTGGGACAATAACAATGTGAATTTAAATAGTACAATAAATTTATCCAAAGATAAAACATACCTCGGAATGTTTTGGAAGAAGTATTTCTTGCGAAGTCCATCTTCAATTTCATCAAGATAGGATACAAGTGTACCCTTCAAGTCTTCAATCTTCTTTTCTTAACCAAGTCTGAAATCCTTCTCAATAGGTCTGCAGTTTTTCTTTCACACTGTTCTAACAGATCTACATACAAGACTTGGAATCCACACTAGGGATTTACACAAAAGAAAGCTGCTTTGAAGTTAGCCACAACAAACACAAGATACTGTTGGGAACCTTGGCTGCAACAGGTCTGTAATACGGTCTTACTCCATGCTCAGGACAGACCACAGACTTGGCCCTTCTATACCTCAGAGACTCCTTCAAATTCGGCCTCGAACTCTGCTCAACTGATACAAAGATACAGCCTCATATCTGTTCTAAGCAAGGTCTGAAACAGACCTGAAACATAACCTGAAATAATTTGTAGTTACATCTGAAATTTGCCCAAATCTGTTTTGAAACTTGCAGCAAGGATAGGCCTGTAACTTGGACAATATACTCCTGGAACTTGTATTGAAGATACCTCAAAGAGAACTCGTTCAAGAACAGTTCTGAAGATTGCTTAGTGTGCTCCTCAGAAATTTGCCTCCAAGGCTGTTTGCATACACTTCGATTTTTCCTTCAAGGCTGTTTGCATACACTTCGATTTTTCCTTCAWGGCTGTTTGCAAATACCTCAAAAAATCAGTCTTTCAACGTTAGATATTCGGCCTTAATCCTTAGGAAACTAGGCCTAAGAAGATCTCAGATGCGCCTTTAAAAACCAGACTGCATTTAGTCTTAGGTCTGCGGTTAATTCAACCTTCTCTTTATACCAGTGGCAGGGGTATAGTAGCCCTCAAACTCCCACGGCTGCCTCCCCTTTTTTTATTTTTATGTGTAGAAGGTTAGGGGTTCTTCTGGCTGCAGCAGAGTGGCCCTTTCTTGCCGTGGTTCTCCCTTAAAAGAGTACTCGATCCGCTTTTAAATTCACCACAGAATTTTAAAAGGAAGGTCTGGCCCTTAGTGGGGTTTCTCCCTTGCTGCGGTCTCCTTGAACCAGGGCTTGTCTTAGGCTAATAGGCCTGCGACCAACTCTAAATTTTACCACAGAAATTAGAGGGAGAATCCAGCCCCTTCAAATTGTGCAACGGTCATCTTCAGGACCTGCTCTGAAACCATGTTGAATTTTATGGTAAGCTTATGCAATTTTATTTTATTTCTGTTTAGCATGAGCTACAACCATAACCAATGACTGCAGCAACAATAACTAGCTGCAGTAAACCAAGATCACAAGAAGAATAACCATGCACAAAAGATACCAGAAATATCCTGGGAAAACCCTTCTCAATCAAGGGAAAAACCCAACAATCCTTTGCTATATTCTCAAGAGAAGATCCACCATTCCACCACCAAACCTAGCACACAGGAGGGTGCTGTAATTCTCATAATTTCAGACCTCAACTTCTGAAATCATGAGATGACACAATGATAAGTGTGTTTCCTCAATGGGGATTCACCTTTATTTATACAAAACTTATCACATCAAATGATGTGTCTATTGGCACAATAGGGCCAACCTGTACAACTTAATAATATAATAAATATAATTAATAATTACAATATTAATTATCTTTACGTGGTGGGGCCGACCTGTACCCTTTACAACATAATTAGGGTTACAAGTAAATCTTACTCTTAGACAATATAGCAAGGATCTCACACGTCCACTAGTGCTCAACCACTAGGGACATGCCCACCTGTGCTCAGCCACAAGGACATCCTACTCAACATATCTCTATCTCAACTGAGTCCATAGGAGAATCATCTGGAGTACCATCTCAAGGCTGACTCAACTGAGTCCACAAGGTAGGAGACCACACGTCATAACAACCACACGTCATAACAACTCAGTCCAGAGTCTCATGCACACCCATCACATGGGCACCTTCACCCCACACAGGGCTACACATCGTATCATCTCAATCCAAAGAGGAACGAAACACCCATCTCATGGGCATCCTCACCCCACACAGGGGCACGCATCGTCTCATCTCAGTCCAAAGAGGAACAACACACCCATCACATGGGCACACCCAACACATGGGCTCTCTCACAGGTCGGCTCAACTCAGTCTCAGAGCAGAACGTGTCCTGGAGGATGTCTCATGAAGCTGCAATCATCAACAGAGGAGGAGCTTAACTTAAGATGGGGTTTTTAGGGTTTAAATGGCTTTAAAAGCAATCCGATTTAGGGTAATTTTCTGCAGTAAATTCCAGATTGCAAAACAAACAAAAAAAGGTAAAAAGAAGATGAATTTTGGGTTTTTTGGTTGGTTGAGAAGGGATGGAAACCAATGCCTTGCTATGGTTGGGATCTAGGGTTAGGATGCAACTTAAAGGGGCAATTATTTAAAAGATCTAAAGGGCAAGTAGGGCTGTCAAAACAAGATCCTACAAGTTCTAGATCTAGCAAAGGAAATACTACAAGAATTGGAAGTGAGGGGCCTTCAAGAATTGTACCACCTCAAAGACAATTAGGGAGTGTTTTTACTTGAAAAATAATGAATGTTGCTTTTATTCACAAGGACTAATAGGGAAAAGATTCACACACTTCAAGCAAAAAACAAAAGGTAAGGGCTCACCTCTCCACCTTGCGATATCACTCCTCTATGGCGCCCAAGTGGTCTCTGACAATTCCAAACTTGCAATAAAACCCTAACTAGTATGCTCCTAGAGTCATTTTCCACATTTCAAGAAAGGTTGGTCATTCATCATCAAAGCCTTAGACAAGAGACAAGAGAAAAAAAAGTTTTATTCCAATAGCTTCCAACCACTTTAGAATGAGGAGGAGGCTCTTATTTATAGACAAAGAGCTCAACAACCTTTACAATAAAATGACAATAGATCTCTAACAAATCCTACATCTATGCTCAACAAACCAATATCCTCTAACAAACTTAAGAGGATCTAATCAACAACAATAAGATATGGTGGACTATTGCCACATGTACAATAGATGAGGATAGACGCCTCTACAAAGTGGATGCCCTCCTCAAAAGCGAGATAGACATGGTCGTAATACAATAGACTCCCCCATCTAGGGAGGTTGACCTCATCAAAATAATATAATATAGTCTTAAAATGTTCCACAAGATCTCCACACATGTGGATCTAAGAAAATAAGAGGGTTGTCCCCTCAAAATACTTCATTAGTGCTCAAAATGTCCACATGTGTGAGCTAGATGCCTCCCAAGGTGGGTCGCTCCTCTAATTCCTCCAACTTCCTCCTCAAATGATGCTAAATGAGTGGAATATAGGCACGTGTGGTCCTCAATTGCAACAACCTCGGTCGAATGTTCAACAAGGAGCAAGTAGACCCCTCAAAATGAGTGATGATGTGGCATGTGTGGCATCCAAGAGAGTGTGCATGGTCTTGTCACAATGCCCAATGCATGTCTCACAACACCCAAGGCAGTCACAATGCCCTAGGCAAGGTACACAATGCCCTAGGCAGTGATAGATCCCAAAGTAGTCGTGGATCTCGATGCAAGTTCAAAAGTCCTAATGTAGGTACACAAATCTTGAGGTAAGCACACAAATCCCAATGCAATATAATGGTGAGTCATGTCTCGATGCGAATGCCATTAGGTGGAGAAACATAAAGCGTCATCCTTTAACTTCACAATAACTCATTGAATTTATACCATTTGCCAAGTTTAACCATGGTGGGGACAACATCAACCTCCATCATATGTGACAACTCCTAAGACAAGAAGTAGTTCCTAGGACACTAAGTAAGGAGTATGTGAGGATGGATGTTATGATAAAGGTGGGTAAGTTCATGAGATGGCTTACATAGTCACATAAGGTTTGTTAAAGATATTCATCCACATGGGTGCCTTTAAAGAGAGGGAGTGCTTAACATTGAGTTACCATTCTTTAGCCCTTTTTCTCATTACCCTGTTTCTTTCCTTTTTCTTTGTTTAACTTGGTTTGCCCCTTTCTTTAGATATGCATTGTTAAGCATGTGACTTGGGGTATTGGGATTTTTTGTAAGGTGGTGTTATCGCACAATTTGTACTTGCCCAAATCCCAAGGCAAGTGGATACAGAATTGGCGTAACTAGGAATGACCTATCACTGTCACCTTAATAGGAAATCCTTTCTATTTAGGAGTATGTTGCAGTACCCCAGGGGAGACGTCCCCAATGACCTGAGGGTTTGAGAAGGCTAAGGAAAATGACACAAGGAAATCCTTTCCCTCTCATAGATCACTCAAGTTAAAGGGTTCTTTAAGTCTTATTGAAGATGAAACAAATGAATAATATTGTGTACCTTCCTAGAACAAGACAACAAAACAAAAAGGGGCACTTTCCAAGTACCAAAATAATATTAGTGCTTCATAAGACAATGAACTCTTAAGAAATGTACTAGCTGATATAAAATTGCAGCAGTATAACAGATTATAACAGCAATAAGAAATTTGCAACAGCCACAATACTTATGCTTCAAAATGCTTGATAAAAGACTTGAAATAATAGCTTTAAATAGGCAAATTGATAATAGATAGTCACAACAGTCTTAGCAATATCTAGCTAGCATAACATGTCACTTTTTAGGGTTAATTTGTTGCTGTTAGATGGCTGTAGCAATCTTTTGCAACAGCAGTAAGTAGGTTAATGATTTAGGCTAATCTAAGGTTAGTAGGAGTTAGTAGGTGTTCAAGAGAAGAGGTTCTGAAAATTGTTTGATCAATCAACACTTGTAATGGGTAGACTAGTGCCTTCTAGGGTAATGGAGTCAATGATGGCAGCAACAACTCTTAGAGGAAAATAGCAATGATAATATTTAGCCAAAGGAGATGGAAAGGATAAGAGAGGTGTTGGTATCCCAAGGCCTCAAAAATCCAAGCCCTAGAGATAATTGCTAGAAAGTAATAAAAATTAGGCCCTAGCGATTTCTCTTTTCCTTAGACAAATTGAAATAAAGAATGCAATAGGCAAATGAAGTAGGGTTACTAGAGTGCTACAATGGTAGGGCTCTAGTATCCACTTCTAGATAGGTGCCTTTCAAGAAATTTTAGCAAGTGGAAGACTATAGAGAAAAATATAGTAACATATGTCTTTCTCCTAGGGTTTCAAGCAAACAATTTCATAATCTTAGACATGAAACTAGTAAATTAACCATAAGCATTCATTCACAATAAAGAAATGCAGATTTTCCACTTACTTCACCTAGAATAATCAAGCATAAACCCTAGTTGAAGATCCTCCACATGAAAATTTTCCAAAACACACCAAGGATTGCCTCCTCCAAGAAGTGTGCACCACTAAATTTCAACCAATAACCCTTAAAGAGGGCCGAATTTCAGACCACCATTTGTGTGATGAGTGAATGATGAAAAAATGAGAGTTTTATCTCTCTATTTATGCAATAATTATGACCTTTAATTAATTTTAGGTCATCAAAAGGCCGACATGGCCAAATTACATGAAAAATCCAGTTTTTACACAAATTCAAGTAATTAAACCCCAAAATCATCTTTAGACGTGACGTCATGCCCTTCTAGGGTGATGTTGAGCCTCCTGGGTGAAACGTTGGGCCTCATTTGCAAAAAGTTAGGCTTTCCAAGCCCCTAGATGATGCCAGACGTGCCAATTAGCACACAACTGCCTCCATAATGCCAATCCTAATGCCGGGTGACGTCTAGGGTCACAATGGTGACGTCATGGGCCTCCCAAGGCCAACGTCTAGGTGGAAGAGCAAGACCCCCTTGGGTCTAGGTTTGCCAAAGTGTCTCTGGTGAAACATCCTTCCTTTTTCATGGTGCAAGTCTCTGACATCTCTTTGCCCCTTGCTGGGGTCACAACATCCATCTGTGGGCTTTCGGCCCCATGGAGGTCCGAGCTAATCATCTCCCCATATGTACCTGTCCACCGGGCATGGTCCTGCAGCAACAACAAGTATGCTCTCCATAGGCTTATAAGTCACAGGGATCATAGCAATGTCAATCACATCCAATAATCAAATTACCCAAACATGTGCATCAAACCCCCCTTTACCCAGACAAATGCTCAAAGACATTATGCAGTTTAACAAGTCAGGTCTGGAGAGGGTCTCAGGATGTCCTATTGGGCTAATCCTCCTCAAGTTTGGGGTGTTTCCCAGGTGAGAACCAATCTAGATCATGTAAGTGTGTGAAATGGTGTAGGGGAAGTGTTTGGGCAGAGGGTGCAGTGATAATAGGGAAATGTAGGTCTTGCCTGTGGGTGCCTCTGTAGAGGGCGAGCTGCACCTTATCATGGATGCCATTGTTTCCTAGCCCATTCAATGCCTTTTATTCTTAGTCTTATTGCTTTTTCTTTTCGAGGCAAAAGCTGGGGGACACTGTCATGGTGTGGTGACCAGAGGTGACAACATTACCCACAAGCACTTCACGGAAATGAGAAGGCTGGCTCGTGATGAGACCCCCTTTCTCTTGACTATGCCACCAAGAGCCACTACCTTGGTTTGGTGACCAGATAGATGGTAGTGTCATATCGCTACATGCCCATGGACCTAATAGGCTGGCTCATGATGAGACCTCCTATCCACCAACTAGACCTTGAGTTTTATTTTATCTTACGGGTCCCCTTTTCTTACTGAGAAGCCTTTTATTGCTTTCTCGGGAATCCTTGGGCGAAGCATCTCATAGGTTTTATATTGGCTTTTAACTCTTGCCAACTACTTTTACCCTCTGGGCCTTTAGCCCCTTCTTCCCACAAGGCAAGGTACAACCCTTCCTAGTGTGGCAAACCCAATGCCCGAACCAAGGTAGGGGAAGATGAGAGGGATAATGATGAAAAATGGTAAGTATGGAAGGAATGGACGATGACCTTTCATAGACCCACCCAGTGGCAACTCATCCTAAAGGGAACCAACTTACTAGGCCATTCTGTCACCCCCCCAGGTATGAACAAGTTAAAGAGCATAATTTCTAAGCAAATGTTATGAAATAAAGGAGAGTTCAGTGCAACATATTCAAATGCTTCGAAAATCAGAGTGACACATACCATGATACTCAGACTCATTACCTCATGGAGCAAGACCCACTGCTACTTCAGGACCAGGCTGGTGGGATGGATGCTGCTGCTGCTGATAGATGTGATGCACTGAAGAAAATATGGGCCCTCCGGGGCCAAGCTAAAGTCGTCTGGCTCTCGGTACTCCATGTCTAGGACCTGTGGGCCTCGAGACATAATCTCCTTGGTTATCCCTAGGATAGGGGATACCATCTGGCTCCAACTCGGGGACATGTGCTCACCATAGAGCCCATGAGAACCTCAACATCTCTGGCATGACCTATATCTGCTAGATCTCAACAAAATGATTTAGCAATCTTTAGGGTGGTGATATCACCCCTCGCTCATATATGATACAATGGAATAAAAGTATGCAAGCATATATACAAAATAAAATAATACAAAATGAAGCTATACTATACTAGCATGATATGCAAACAGTATATACAATGGATGCAAATGCCTAACTTACCTCTATTTACATGTTGGTTGAATGGTAGGTGTAGTCAAATGACCAGTGAAACCACCCTTGCAATATCTCATAATACATGCCTCTATGCTTCATCATAAACCAAAACAATGATAAGTCAAGCACAAAAATAACATGAGTTAGAGACCGTATCATATCATCGGAAATCATAAAGTCTAGCTCATGGAGGTAGGAGGGAGGGATAAAATTATGCCAAGTCACTCGTCTAGGAAAGTGCTCAATCCATCTCAAAAAGGGATCATAAGAAATCAAAGGTTCAAAAGATTGACTGAAAGAGTCTGAAGGTTGGCCCTTGGACGCCTTCACATCCTGGGGTCTGGGAAGGGATTAGTAAGAACCTAGAGGATGATTGACAATTTCTTAAGGGAAGGCTGAAAGACTGAGATAATAAACTTCTTCTTAAGGTATTCAACCTACCCTTGAATTCTAAAAATAAGCTTTGCCTCGGGGAAAACTCAAGACAAGGGACATATTTTCCAATTGCATGCTTAGTGACATAGCGAGGCAAAGTAATCGATGGAGGTTGGAAAACCTTGTTACAAGTGTCCTTCTTTGGGCAAGCAATGTCCTCACCTTCATCAAGATCTGAGCACAACGGTGGTTGATAATATTCTTCATAGAATAAATCCAAGTGCTCAAAGGAATACTCATCAAAATTTTCAAGGTATGACTGAAAATCATCAGGAGAATATTGCACTGGGTCATCCTTGGGTGCTTGGAAAACTTTTGTAATTATATCATCATCTTGTTGCCAAATGTCAAAACTAGTAGTAACCTCATAGGATAGTTGTAAAGACATCTTTTGGAAATGACCCTCAATGTCGTAAATGGGATCCCCATCATATCCAATCACATCCCATTTACGTTTCCTGACATGTATGAACTCATCTATTATTAACAAAGTCATCACCTTTACCATAATAGGAAGGGCTTAAAACATCCAAGGGCTCCTCTAACACCTCTTCACTTTCCAAATCATAAAATAAAGCATCATCAAAATCTTGGAAAGGGAAATAACTTATCGTGTTTACTTCTTCCTGTGCAGGAGCTTCGAGGATTTGGATAACTTCATTAAATGGAAGAGCATGCATCATTGTCTCGTCCTCATGACTTGTCTCATCTTCAACTTCATAATAAGGAGGATCTATCTTGTCCAAGGATTCCCTTTCTTCTCCCCCCTTTGAATCATAGAATAAGGTATCATCAAAAACTTGAAAAGGAAAGTGACTAACCTCATCCACTTTTTCTTGTGCAGGAGGAATTGGCTCTTGGATGGCTTCATCAGAGGGAGGAGCACACATCAATACTTCATCATCGTGTTTGATATCTTCAGGCTGTCGCTCTTCAACCATGTCTTCATTATCCTTGGTAGAAGCATGAGTAAATTCTTGCTCTTCCTCATGGGATTGGAAACCCTCATTAGGATCCCTCTCCTCAACCTCCTATTGGTCAATGACTTGTTCCCTTCTTTCAAAGATCTCAAGGGAAACTAATCTCTCCAGAATAAGAGTATTCGAGGTACCTTTGGGGTCATCAACTTTGGTTTCTAGAGAAAAGATGTGTTTTCTCTTGAACAAAAAGATATTCATCTTGGTTTGTATGGCCATGTGATAGGCATCATTTATTGTTTTTGGCCCCTTTTTATTAAGGAGGAACCCTAAATGCACTAAGAGTGCATTGGTATAGAGGTAAATGGGGTACTTGTTCCTAGGACGATGGCTTCTAGGAATCTGATATAGCAAATTCTCAAACTTAGTATGGAATTCCTTGATAGTCTCATTCTCAGTTTGTTTTATGTACTCGAGTCTTTTTAGTAGCATTTGGATATCTTCCAATTTAATACCCCATTTCTTGAGAAAGGTTTCTTCTAACTGGTCCATACATCGTCGTACCACGGAGATCGTCATACCAGTTTTTAGCATTGCCATGAAGAATGGCAGAGAAAAGTTTCATTGCCAAATCCTTAGCATCATCATTGATAGGGTGGAGTTGAAAGAAAGCCCAAAAATTATCTATGTGATTGTCGGCTCTAACCCCATCACTACCGGTGAATCTAGGGAGCCATTTTTCATACCTCGGGGGCATTTGTCGAGGGTAACCCGGAATTTTACTCATATCTAAGGGTTTAAAATTTCTTAGGTCCCACTGAGAAGCCATGTTTAGCTTAATCATTAGTGGAGTCGCCAGATAATCGTTCTAGGGATCATCAAATGGAAAAGAGGCAATCACCCTTAGTGGAGTCGCCAGGTAAGCTTCATAAGATAAAGGATTTGAGAGAAAGGCTTACCGAAAGAGTGTCGTTGAGGAATATTGACTCAGTGTTCCCCGACAACGATGCCAAAATGTTATCGCACGCACAATTTGTACTTGCCCAAATCCCAAGGCAAGTGGATACAAAATTGGCGTAACTGGGAATGACCTATCACTGTCACCTTAATAGGAAATCCCTTTCTATTTAGGAGTATGTTGCAGTACCCCAGGGGAGTCGTCTCCAGTGACCTGAGGGTTTGAGAAGGCTAAGGCAAATGACATAAGGAAATCCTTCCTCTCTCACAGATCACTCAAGTTAAAGGGTTCTTTAAGTCTTATTGAAGATGAAGCAAATGAATAATATTGTGTACCTGCCCAGAAAAAGACAACAAAGAAAAAAGGGGCACTTTCCAAGTACCAAAATGATATTAGTGCTTCATAAGACAATGAACTCTTAAGAAATGTACTAGCTGATATAAAATTGCAGCAGTATAAAAGTTTATAACAGCAATAAGAAATCTGCAACAACCACAATAATTATGCTTCAAAATGCTTGATAAAAGACTTGAAATAATAGCTTTAATTAGGCAAATTGATAATATATAGTCACAAGCAGTTTTAGCAATATCTAGCTAGCATAACATGTCACTTTTTAGGGTTAATTTGCTGTTGTTAGATGGCTGCAGCGATCTTTTGCAACAACAACAAGTAGATTAATGATTTAGGCTAATCTAAGGTTAGTAGGAGTTAGAAAGTGTTCAAGAGAAGAGGTTCTGAAAATTGTTTGATCAATCAACACTTGTAATGGGTAGACTAGTGCCTTCTAGGGTAATGGAGTCAATGATGGCAGCAACAACTCTTAGAGGAAAATAGCAATGATAATATTTAACCAAAGGAGATGGAGAGGATAAGAGAGGTGTTGGTAGCCCAAGGCCTAAAAAATCCAAGCCCTAGAGATAATTGTTAGAAAGTAATAAAAATTAGGCCCTAGCGATTTCTCTTTTCCTTAGACAAATTGAAATAAAGAATGCAATAGGTAAATGAAGTAGGGTTACTAGAGTGCTACAATGGTAGGGCTCTAGTATCCACTTCTAGATAGGTGCCTTTCAAAAAATTTTAGCAAGTGGAAGACTATAGAGAAAAATATAGTAACATATGTCTTTCTCCTAGGGTTTCAAGCAAGCAATTTCATAATCTTAGACATGAAACAAATAAATGAACCATAAGCATTCATTTACAATAAAGAAATGCAGATTTTCCACTTATTTCACCAAGAATAATCAAGCATAAACCCTAGGTGAAGATCCTCCACATGAAAATTTGCCAAAATACACCAAGAATTGTCTCCTCCAAGAAGTGCGCACCACTAAATTTCAGCCAATAACCCTTAAAGAGGGCCGAATTTTAGACTACCATTTGTGTGATGAGTGGATGATGAAAAAATGAGAGTTTTATCTCTCTATTTATACAATAATTATGACCTTTAATTAATTTTAGGTCATCAAAAGGCCGACATGGTCAAATTACATGAAAAATCCAGTTTTTACACAAATTCAAGTAATTAAACCCTAAAATCATCTTTAGAGGTGACGTCATGCCCTTCTAGGGTGACGTTGAGCCCCCTGGGTGAAATGTTGTGCCTCATCTGCAAAACATTTGTCTTTCCATGCCACTAGATGATGCCACACGTGCCAATTAGCACACAACTGCCTCCATAATGCCAATCCTGACGCTGGGTGACGTCTAGGGTCACAATGGTGATGTCATGGGCCTCCCAAGGCCAATGTCCAGGTGGAAGAGCAAGACCCCCCTAGGTCTAGGTCTGCCAAAGTGTCTCCGGTGAAACGTCCTTCCTTTTTCATGGTGCAAGTCTCTGACATCTCTCTGCCCGTTGTTGGGGTCGCAACATCCATCTGTGGGCTTTCAGCCCCATGGAGGTCCGAGCTAATCATCTCCCCATATGCACCTGTCCACAGGGCATGGTCCTGCGGCAATAACAAGTACGCCCTCCATGGGCTCATAAGTCACAATTATCATAGCAATGCCAATCACATCCAATAATCAAATTACCCAAACATGTGCATCAAACCCCCCTTTACCCAGACAAATGCTCAAAGACGTTATGCAGTTTAACAAGTCAGGTTTGGAGAGAGTCTCAGGATGTCCTATTGGGCTAATCCTCCTCAAGTTTGGGGTATTTCCTAGGTGAGAACCAATCTAGGTCATATAAGTGTGTGAAATGGTGCAGGGGAAGTGTTTTTGCAGAGGTTGTAGTGTTAACAGGGAAATGTAGGTCTTGCCTGTGGGTGCCTCTGTAGAGGGTGAGATGCACCTTATCATGGATGCCATTGTTTCCTGGCCCATTCAATGCCTTTTATTCTTAGTCTTATTGCTTTTTCTTTTCAAGGGAAAAGCCGGGGGACGCTGTCCTGGCGTGGTGACCAGAGGTGACAACGTTACCCACAAGCACTTCATGGAAATGAGAATGTTGGCTCGTGATGAGACCCCCTTTCTCTTGGCTATGCCACCAAGAGCCACTACCCTAGTTTGGTGACCAGATAAATGGTAGTGTCATACCACTACATGCCCATGGACCTAATAGGCCGGCTCATGATGAGACTTCCCATCCACCAACTAGACCTTGAGTTTTATTTTATCTTACGGGTTCCCTTTCCTTACTGAGAAGCCTTTTATTGCTTTCTCGGGAATCCCTGGGTGAGGCATCTCAAAGGTTTTATATTGGCTTTTAACTCTTGCCAGCTATTTTTACCCTCTGGGCCTTTGGCCCCTTCTTCCCACAAGGCAAGGTACAACCCTTCCTAGTGTGGCAAACCCAATGCCCGAACCAAGGTAGGGGAAGATGAGAGGGATAACGATGAAAAATGGTATGTATGGAAGGAATTGACGATGACCTTTCATAGACTCACCCAGTGGCAACTCATCCGAAAGGGAACCAACTTACTATGGCATTCTGTCACCCCCCCAGGTATGAACAAGTTAAAGAGCATAATTTCCAAGCAAATGTTATGAAATAAAGGAGAGTTCAGTGCAACATATTCAAATGCTTCGAAAATCAAAGTGACACATACCATGATACTCAGATTCATTACCTCATGGAGCAAGACCCACTGCTACTTCAGGACCAGGCTGGTGGGATGGATGCTGCTGTTGTTGATAGATGGGATGCATTGAAGAAAAGATGGGGCCTCCGGGGCCAAGCTCAAGTCGTCTGGCTCCCGGTACTCCATGTCTAGGACCTGTGGGCCTCGAGACATAATCTCCTTAGTTATCCCTAGGATAGGGGATAACATGTGGCATGGGTCAAGCTTTATATTTGGATTTTAAGTTTTAGGTGCATCAACCTTGAGCTTGTAGCTCTTAAGATGAGGCTTTCCTACATGGGACAATTAACTTTTAAGTATGAACCTTGCTATGACATGATAAGTCAACCATGAGCTGGTATATGGTAAATGTGCATGGAATCATGGGGAAGATGAAAAGTGTTAAGTATGGTTTGATCTTATCGTTTGACCACAATATACATTCCGACACTGGATGCATGCTCTTCACATTCCTCTAGGCCAGTTCATAGTGGGCTCTCATAGACTTCAGATAGAGACAAAACACCAGATCGATCGACTAGACAAGTTTTGTCAGCTATGCCAACTATAGGAGGTCCTGAGTAAGGAGAACTTCATCTTCTGGTGCCCCATTTATAATGAGATTAGGAGGCGGTTTCATTTCTTATTCAGGGGGACTCAGACCCTCACGGGCTTCTTCAGGTATCTAGATCAACGATGTTTAGCCTTATACATACAGGAGGCCCTCAGGCTCCGAGCCCATACTCTTCATCCTCCTACGAGACCAGACCCTATTTGATAGATCACCTCCTCCTTCCTGGTGCTACCCTCAGGAAGGGGCACTAAGAGACAAACTGACACCGGTGTAGCCCTAAACTCCATATCAATGCAAACTCGTGGGTCCTTCCCTCGTCCTATGAGATTTCAGCAACATGGCCAGACCAGATCCCCTCCCAGGAGATGAATGAGATCCCCCATACCTCATTGATGCACTACCTCTACTAGTCAACAACACAACAGACGATCCAGGCACCCCACTAGGTCCCCCTCTCAAACAACTGACTATACCGAGCTTTCTTCATTCGGCCTCGGATGGTAGGAGAGATGGATCCATTCCATGACATATCAACTTCCTTCCTTTTGGTTCCTCTTGTCCTTAGATCTTCTTCTCCTACGATACACCCCATCATCAACGCAAGTATCTGAGCTCGGGCCGAGGGTTCTTCATGCCTGGGGGTAGATCTCACATTTTACTACTCTACCTTATTGCACTTTACTTTTTGCATCTTGCCTTTTATAGGAGACCTTTTGGTACTCATGCATTGTATTTACATAATTGTACTCAACAATCCCTTTGACCAACTTTTGTGGTCTTATCTTATCTTATTATCTTATCTAGTAGTACAACTCAACCCAAGTGTGACAACACTTATCTAAAGGAAGACTATGATCCACCATGGTACAACAAGACAAATAATAACAATTTAGAGTGTTATGATCCATCATTAGACTTCACCAATGTTCACCATGGTCATGACGAATACACGAAATACTATCACCATATATGAGCAAGAAAGAAAGATATGACAATATCCAATACATCAAGCCTCATCATGATAATCATCAGTAGAGCGCTGAGGTGCTCATCATGTGTACGACATCATCATCACTATGCTGAATCAACTGAACCATGCTAGCATCATCATGAAATCATCAATGGTGGGCATATCCACCATGCAAGGAAGATCATCATGCAACAAGATCTCTGACATATATGCTTTGGAAGACCAATCTGAAGTGCTCACGATCAAATGTGAATTGGAACATCATGCCACTGGAGAGTAGTGCTCACCCTAAAATCTGTAGCATGTGATGAGAATCACGTGGTTACCTCTCATACAGTATGAGGAGTAACATGGCCTGTGCATGAAGAAATCACTGCTATAGTAGTGGTATGGCCTATATGGCCTGCTGTACTTGCTGGTCACTTCAACAATCTGCTCTTCTCTTTGAATGCACTCTACCCTCCTACAACTCTCTTTCTGTCCTCTCATGTGTGAGGTCTGTTATCGCACGATCTGTACTTGCCCAAAGCCCAAGGCAAGTGAAACAAGATTAGCATGACAAGGGGGTGACCTATCACTGTCACCTTCATAGGAAACCCCTTTCTGTTTAGGAGTATTTTAAGGTTACCCCAAGGGAGACGTCCCTAGTGACCTAAAGGGATGATGAACTAAGACAAGAAGCAAGAATACCCCCTTCTCACTAGTCACTCAAGTCAAAAGTTTCTTTGTCTTTAAGAGATGAAGCAAAAGTAAAGGTGAAGTGTACCTGCCCAGAACAAGACAACAAAGCAAAAATATGGAGGCTTTCAAGTACAAAATGATGTTAGTGCTTCATAAGAGCATGAACCTTTGAAATATAAACTGGCTGATATAAAATTGCAGCAATATGAAAGAGTATAACAACAATAAGTATTTTATAACAGCTGCAAGAAATATGCCTTAGAATTGTTTGAAAAGACAATGACGTAGTTTTAACTAGGAAAAATGATAATCAATTGTCACAAGCATTTTCTGCAATGTCTAGCTAGCATTTAATGTTAATTTTGGAGAAAATTTGCTGCAGTTAGATGGCTGTAGCAATGTTTTGTAACAACAAGTATTAGTGCTCGGAATTGCAAGAAAATATCATGGAAACTTAACTTTTATCAACTAGATTGTTAGGCAATTATCACAAGCAAATTCTGAGTGAGTTAGATGTGAGTTATGTAGGTGTATGCAACAAATTAGTATAGATTAGTATGGCTGTAGCAATGATTTGCAACAACAACAAGTTAACTAGTGAATTAGTCTAGCTTAGAGTTAGTAGAAGTTAGCAAAAGCTTCAAGGAAGAGAGTTTGAGTGTTTGTTTGATCAATCATTCACTAAAGCAAGTGGACACGTGCCTTTTAATGCTTATGGAGTCAACAATAGCAACAACACAACTTGGAGAAAAGTAGCAATGATAATACTTACCAAAGGAGAAGAGGTGTTGGCACTTCAAGGCCTCAAACATCCAAACCCTAAAGACAAATTCATTAGAGAGTAAGCACTTTTAGGCCCTAGCGAATCTTCCTTCCTTAGACTATTGAAAAATATTATGCAATAAGCAATTAGAATGAAGCTACTAGGGCTCTAGTAGTCACTTCTAAACAAGGTGTACTTGAGAAATTTAAACAAGTAGAAGAGCTAGAGAGAGAAAGAAGTAACTTATGTTTCTCTCCTAGGGTTTAAGCAAGCAATTTCATAATCTTTAACATGAAACAAGTAAAATTTACCACAAGCATTTAGTACATGAACAAATTGCAGATTTTCTACTTACTTCACCAAGAATAATCAAGCCAAACCCTAGTTGAAGATCTTCCACCATGAAAAATAACCAAGATACACCACAAAATGCCTCTCCAAGAAGTTGCGCACTAATTATTTCAGCCAATAGCCCTTAAGAGGGCGCAAATTTCAGTCCACATTTGCTGTGTGATGAGTTCCGATGAAAAAATGAGAGTACTTTATCTCTATTTATACAAAACCAGTGACCTTTAATTAATTTTAGGTCAAATAAAGGTCGACCTGGCCAAATTACAAATAAATTCAATTTAGACATAAATAAAATTAATTATCATCTAAAAACATCTCCAAGGGTGACATCATGCCCTTCTAGGGTGACGTTGAGCCCCTAAGGTGGAACGTTGGGCTCAGGATGCAGAACGCTTGGCCTCCAAAGGCCCTAGATGATGCCCACACGTGCCACCTAGCTCACAATTGCCTCCAAAATGCAAACCCTAGCTTTGGATGATGTCTAGGGTCATGATGGTGACGTCTTGGGCTTTCAAAAGGCCAATGTCCATGTGGAAAAGCAAGATCCCCCTAGGTCTAGGTCTGCCAGGGTGCCTCCAAGGTGACGTCCTTCTTTCTTCCTGGTGCAAACCTCTGATGTCTTTTTGCTCCTGGCTGGGGTTACAACATCCATCTGTGGGCTTCAAGCCCCATGAAGGTCCGAACTAATCATTCCCTCACGTGTACCTGTCCACTGGGCAAGGTCTTGCAACAACAACAAGTACGCCCTCTAGGGGTTCATAAGTCACAAGGATCATAACATGTAAATCACATCCAATAATCAAATTACCCAAACATGTGCATCAAACCCCCCTTTACCCAGACAAATGCTCAAAGACGTTATGCAATTTGACAAGTTAGGTTTGGAGAAGGTCTTAGGGTGTCCTATTGGGCAAATCTTCCTTAAGTTTGGGGTGTTTCCCAGGTGGGAGCCAATCCAGGTCATGTAAGTGTATGAGGTGGTATGGGGTAAGTGTTTGGGCATGGGGTGTAGTGATAACAGGGAAATGTAAGTCTTACTTGTGGGTGCCTTTGTAGAGGGCGACCTACACCTTGTCATAGATGCCATTGTTTCCTAGCCCATTTACTGCCTTTTACTCTTAGCTTTATTATCTTTTAATCTTTTGCTTTTGTGCTTCAAGGGAAAAGTTGAGGGACACCGTCCTGGCTTGGCGACCAGAGGTGACAACGTTATCCACACACATTTCACGGAGATCAGAAGGCTGGCTCGTGATGAGACCCCCTTTCTCTTGGCTATGCCACCAAGAGCCACTACCTTGGTTTGGTGACCAGATAGGTGGTAGTGTCATACCGCTACATGCCCATGGTCATAATAGGCCAGCTCGTGATGAGACCTCCTATCCACCAACTTGTACCTTAAGTGTTTATTTATCTTATGGGTTCCCTTTTCTTACTAAGAAGCTTTTTACTGCTTTCTCAAGAATCCCTGGGCGAAGCATCTCAAAGGTTTTAAAGGCTTTTAACTCTTGCCAGGTACTTTTACCCTCTGGGCCTTTAGCCCCTTCTTCCCACAAGGCAAGGTACAACCCTTCCTAGTGTGGCCAATCCCAATGCCCGAACAAAGGTAGGGTGAGATGAGAGGAATAAAGATGGAAAGTGCTAAGTATGGAGGGAACGGATGATGACCTTTCACAGACCCACCCAGTGGCAACCCATCCTAAAGGGAGATCAACTTACTAGGGCACCATGTCACCCTTCCAGGTATGAACAAGTTAAAGAGCATAATTTCCAAGCAAACGTTATGAAATGAAGGGGAATTCAATGCAACATATTCAAGTGCTTCAAGAATCAGAGTGACGCATACCATGATACCCGGACTCATTACCTTATGGAGCAAGACTTGTTGCTACTTTAGGGACAGGATGGTGGGATGGATACTGCTGCTGATGATAAATGGGCTGCACTGAAGAAATGAGGGGCCCTCCGAGGCCATGCTCAAGTCATCCAACTCTTGACACTCCATGTCTAGGACCTGTGGGCCTCGAGACATGATCTCCTTAGTTATCCCTAGGGTAGGGGATAACAAGGTCGACCTCTTTTATCTTGTCCTATTCATGCTTTGAGAGAAGATAACTAATCTCCTCAATCTTAGCTACCACCTATTTCAATCTTGAGATGTATGGCTAAGATTAAATCCCAATCTAAGTCACTTATGTTCTAGAACTAGATTCCTAAGACCGATTGACTTCAAAACATAATATTTTCACTTTTATTTTTTATTTTTCAAGTGAAATTACAAGATAGAATTAGTGATCACCTAAATGTCTCGAACCACTTTCTGCACGTTCACATTGAACCTGTGCAAGAAGTTCTTGCTTGAGCTACATTTCTCAACAGTAGATGCCTTCACCATTTGCTGGATGGAAGATTTCAGGAACCGACTCTGATACCATGTTAATAATTTTAATTCCTAATTTGCATATTTCATTCCTAAGATCTCAAACAAAATCTGAAACAAAAGAGTTGTTGAAACACCAATCACAATTGCTTCTTTTCAAAAACATAATGTGGAATGCTAGATTAGTGAGAAAGACACAACATATCTGAATTTGAGATTGATCTGCCAAGTATTAAGTGATAGATTTGAGTTTTCTACCTGCTGGAAACAAAAAATACTGCACTAGTTTGCAGGCCCAATTCTCATAAAATTTGACTAGCATAAACAATTTTTACAATGAATAAATATTAAAGGAGGATGTCACCTAGCTAAGGGGGTGACCTCCTTGAGTGACTTCACATCACTAAACTCATACTCATGCTCTCTCTATGTTATCCTCAAATTATGTGGAGGAGCGATACAAATCGACCAGTAAAGAAGATACTGAAAGTAACTTTTAACTCTTCCAAATTGACAAACTGTACTAGTAGGGTTGTTGTCACGCCCTCAAAGTCTATGCTCAAATCACAACGATCCGTCATCTCTTTGAGGTGTGTGGTACCGTGACCTTTCTGCTTGGTGGCTCGGCTAGCCCAAGTTTACTAAGTCCAGACTACGTCTCTTCACTTGGGTACACCCATACTCTTCCCAAGCTACGGACAAGTCATGGCTCACACTTAACTCTATCAACAAATGTTCCGCAAGCAAAACACAAGTATACACTTAAAATATAACAATATGCAGAGACAAGAGACAAGGCACAAAGTATGCAAAGCGGGTAGCACAAACCGTGCCTAACACCCAAAGTCTTTTATACAAATGTTACAAGTGTTACATGGAGCGCTCGACTCGTTTTACATATACAAAGAGTTCTGCAGCATGCCTTGCGATAATCTTCCCCCAAAATTCAAGTACAGAAACCCAAGTCATGCACAGACCGTCCCTCATATGCATCTTCCCATTTGTCGACTTGTGTCGAGTCTACCTGTGCCTCGGTCCCTTCGGGCGACCGCAGGGTACCCCTCCATCCATCCGTCTACCTTCTGCTTGAACTCAGACCTGTGCCATGCAAACTATCTACTTGTCCCACGACTCGTGTTCTTTGTTGCTTGAATTCTCCTCCTCGTTGTATGTTCTATCTCACTCGCGCGCTCATATAAGTACGTGCCCAACCCATTAGTTGGATCGATGCATTACTTGGCGTTTGGGTTGAGCCGACCTACTCTTCATCATTGCTTTCCTTAGCCAACATGCCAGCTCGTCGTCCAAGGCACGCTCGACCTCCGTGCCACTTGCTTGCCCGATACAGTTGTTGCCTCGTCGCGCCACATCAAGTCGTCCTCCCATCGACTGTTCCATGCGATCGAAGTCTCCTTGTCGCAAATGGTTAGCGTCTCGTGCAAGTGGTAAGAGTGGGTTGTCTTGGGCACGCCAAGCCTCAAGATGCCCATACTCACGCCTATATAGGTGAGGTAGGTGCCACTTTGCCTCATGACTTGCCTAAGCATGCTCTTCATTTGTCACATGATCTCGGTCACTGGCTCGTCGCATGTGCGTGCCCGACTCGTTCGCTGGAGGCTTTACAATGGCCCCACTCAAGAGACAAACATACTAAAAGTTCACTAACATGCACAAAGTGATCTCGATTGTGCTATCACTCAAAACATGCTGAAGGGATCCTCAAGATCTCAAGAAAGTCTCTCTATGTGTGGTGCCATCTCTCTTATTTATGCAAAAACAAGATGTTGATCCTTTTGGCCTCCTCACCCGAGGGCTTGTAAAGACAGATCGATGATCTATCCAACTTCTGCAACCTTCAACAATTAAAGATCGAATTGGGTAAAACCAATGTTACAATCTTTAATGTGTTGAATACTGCTCTCTCTAACTTTTGTTTCTATTTATTGGGGTGAAGAGATAGAGATCACCACAACCTATACGTACTTGGGGGTCTAGTTAATATGGCCATTTTAAGCATGCGTTAAGCCCTCCAATGATGACTCAACAAGGGATATGGATCCCTTGCCCTCCTTGAGAGATAGTCCTTCTAGACCCAGTTCCAAGACATCTTGTTCGAGATGCATCTCTTGGATATTATCATCAGACCCACATTCCTTTACAATCAGAGATTTGGGGACCAAGTGTACTTCAAACTGATTGGGATAGGACTAAGAGGATCCAAACCCTCCTTCTGAGATGCATTATTTGATGCAAAAGCACCATCTACCACCACATTGTTCATGTAGAGTTCGAGGCCCACATTTCAACTTGAGTTCATTTTTCGTCTGGTGTCATTTCTTCATCGTGTTTGGACCTTTGGGGACTCAATGTCTAGGAGGGATTGGTATCCCTACCTCAGACTTTGTTCCTTCGAGGCCATTGCCACATCCAACCTCTCTGTTTTTTTCCGTGGTTAGCTCGTACAGGCTTTTTGGCTTCTTTAGTCTATGGTCATCTCACTAGAGCATTTTCCCCCTTTCAGGGACTCACTAGATGTACTATGACATCTCTTTCCATCTAAGTAGGACTTGAATTGGGATAATAGAGAGGACATATATAGACAGTACATTTAGACCACATGGATCACATCTTCAAAGGGTCTTGGCCTAAAGATAGCTTATTACCTAGAACACTTTTTAGAGTTGAGGGATTGTCTTATTGTTTGTGACGAAGTGTATAAATGTCTTCTTATTGTTTGAATGCTTTCATAACACACAATCATTTAATCTATCAACTCGAAGGCTTGTGTGATCTTGTGAGGCCCTTAGTGCAATATACATAGAAAAGGAATTTGCTACTACCATGCAATCTAATCTACTTGATATATAAAGTAAATGAAAACCATCTCAATCATAAATCTAAACTAAAGAATGAAAGGTGGAATTAATAGTTTTCTTGATCCCCAACCCAGTTGGTGGCACCTTAGGTAGTAAAATTACTGAGAACCATGCTCGTGATCTCACTATTCAACTTTGTTCACCAAGTGAGACCAAGAACAGTGTATAGCACACTAATCTCATAACATTCTTCTCAAAAACTAAAATGAAACATATAACATTCCGGGGAAAATTTAATCATATGATCTAGTCTACTCTTCACACACTGCAATTAAAATGTAATTTCAAATTCTAATCTAATACTGAAACATTAATCTATAGGAAAAGAATCGACAACATTCTCAATCTTTAACTCAACTAATGGCACCTCATATGTTACAGTCATTGGAAACCATATTCATAACTCAACATTTCGCTCTGCATACTATTGAATTTAAAGCAGCTGCAAGAGCCATTCTCCGTGAGGATGGCAAAGACCCTAGCTAAGATCTAGGGCCCCCAGTGCACTCCTGGGGTACTTGGTCTGGGACCAAACAGTCAGTGCCATGGAAAAAGACCCTTGTTAGGGCCCCCAGGATATGACTGGGGTTCTTGGTTTGGGACCAAACAGAAAAGACCCTTGTTAGGGCCCCCAGGATATGACTGGGGTTCTTGGTCTGGGACCAAGCAGTAAATACCCTTGTTAGGGCCCCCAGGATATGACTGGGGTTCTTGGTCTGGGACCAAGCAGTTAAAGTCCCTAGATATGACTAGGGCCCCTGGACTTGCTCCAGGGTACCCATGCCTGGGGCATGGGTTGATCCTTGGTCTTGTACCTTGGTGGATAAGATCCCAAAGATGTTTTGGGGCCACCTGGTCTTTGATCAGGTGCTTGCTGGTATATGTCCTTCTTTGAAGGCGGACATGACCACATGAAGGATGTATCCCATATGTAATGATGATAAAATTAAAAAGGTCACTTTGAGAATGAATGGACAAGTATTGCCACCAAGTCACCCTTCCTAAACCCCCTTCAGTTTATTTGGGGTTTTGTTTTTGCTTTAGGGGTCAATGAGAAAATATTAATTAAATGTTTTAATTATAACATGCTTAATTAATATTTATATTAATTAAACATGTTATTTTTAATTGTTATTTTAATTATTATTTCTATCAACCTAACCTAGCCTAAAAGTATAAATAGAGACCTACCCTCCATCTTTAACATACTTTTATGTTCTCTTGAAAGAGAAGGCGGATCTCTCCTTGCTAGCTGCGACTTCCTTTGCAACAGTGGCTGAGGGTTTCTAGTGATAGTTCGGCCCTCCCAATCTGGTCAGTTTTCAGTCTGCTGATTATTGCTATATGCTTCTTGTTTGGGGATAAGTTAAGGCTTGTTGCAGGGCTGCTTTGTGTGGCTGTTACCTGTGTGTTGAGGATTGGAGCTACTGCCCTCTTCTACAGTCCATAGATCTTCTTCTAAAGGCTGCTGTCTCCCTCCTAGTGTTGATCTGTTTGAGCCGTGACCTTCTAGCATAGATCCGACCCCTTATCTTTGAAGCCGTGACTCTTCCAGCTCAGATCCGGTCCCTTTTCCTTCAGCCATGGCCCCTCTAAGCTGCCTGTAATCTCTGTCTTGTGTGAGGGTTTGAGTCCTTGGATTTTTCAGCATGTGTGAGGGTTTGATCTCAAAAATTCTGTGTGATGCTTAAGTGTTGTTCTCTTCCTTGGTGGCAAGAAATTCTACTCATCTCTTGGCAAGAGATCTAACCTATATGGTAGATCTATGATCCTGATTTTTTCTGAGCATAAGTACAAGTGGCATTGCATCTCTAGTGTGTGGCTGTGTCTCCTTCAGAGGTAAGGCTACAAGGCAAGGTAAGTGAACCGTTCATTTTTATTAGTTCTCTGTTTTTAAAGTTGTTTATGTAATAGTCAGTCCACTACTTAGATCTAGATCAGATCTGAAGATTAGATTTAGTTTTGACATCCTGATCTATATAGATCTATATCATTCTAGTTAGATCTGTTAGCTTTTGTTTGATCTACATCAGATCCATTAAATCTGTCATTACCTAGATCTGTTTATTGTTTAGATTTGACTATCCACTTTCTAGTTGTTTTTATGGTTTAGATCTGTTTGTCATTCACCTAGATCAACTTGTTTAGATCTTAGTGAAACTACTGTGATCTATTTAGAAAGAGATTATTCTAGCACTGCCTATGATCAGATTACTTACTTGTTTTAAGGCTAGATTTATTTCAGATCTTTACTGTTCTCACTAACAGTTTCAAAAAGACATTTCTGTTCTGCATTACTTCTCTAATTCTAACATGGTATCCGAGCTTAGGGTGTAGGATATAATCTTGAGCCTGCACAGATCCTCTTTGTTAGGGTTGTTTTGCAGAGATCTAAACTACTTCAGATCCAAGCATGGCCTCCACATCAGTGAAAGTTGAAGACAAATTTATAGGGGCCTCCAACTTCAATGCTTGGAAATCAAGGATAGTAAACATTCTTGAAGAGAATGATCTAGAAGAGCTGATTACTAGGGTTATTGAATAACCCACTTCAAACACAACCAGGGCAACATACAGGAAGAAACAAGCCAAGGCTAAGAGAACCATTTTTGATTCTGTTAAGGACAACATGATGCCAATCATTGGTCACCTAAGGACTGCCAAAGAATGTTTTGATGCTTTGGCAAACCTCTATGAAAAGAAGGCACCAACTCAGAAAAGAATATTGAAGAAACAACTACGTCCTTTGAGAATGGGTAAAGATGATTCAATAGCTACCTTATTCTCCAAAATTGCTCAAACTAAAGATCAACTTATTGCAATAGGAGTTCTGGTAGATGATGATGACCTTGTGCAAACTGCCTTTGATGGACTTCCTGAGTCATGGGGAGTTTTTCTTGCGTCAGTAAATGGAAGAGAAGTCCAGCCTAACTTTGACAGATTATGGCATGACTGCTTAGAAGAAGAAGGAAGACTTAAAAGCAGAAATGAGTCTTCACTTCTAAGAGATCATGCCCTTTCAGCGAAAACCAAGAAATGGAAGAAGTTCCCTCAAGCTAAAGGCAAAGGTAAGAAACCCCAAGGTAAGCTATCTCATCTCAATCCTCATTTGTCTAAAGTTAAATGTTTTAATTGCAATAAGCTAGGCCATTATGCAAAAGATTGCAGGAATCCTCCCTCTCAGCAGAAAAGAAGAGGAAGATTCCAAGCCTCAGTTGCCACTGAAGAGGCTAAACCTCAAGAGGAGCCTCAAAGAAGACAAATCAGGGTTGTCACCAAAGAGCAAGAACAACAAAGAGAATATTATCTTATCTCAGCTCTTTCCGGCACTATTACCAAGTCAGAGGAGATTTGGTTAATAGACAGTGGTACTTCTAGACACATGACAGGTTTCAAACAAAACCTTGCAAACTATCAAGACAAGAATTTCAAGGCAAAGGTAGAACTAGGTGATGATGGCACCTATGACATAAAAGGTTTTGGATCTACCTCTTTCCGATTTCACTCAGGTAATATCTTTCATATTAATGAAATTATTTATGTCCCTGGTCTAAAGAAAAATCTAATCTCTGTTCCAGTTTTAGAAAGTAAAGGTTACTCAGTAGCTTTCTCCAAAGGGAAGGCCCTCCTGTGGTTCTCAAATGAAGATATAAGCACTGCTATAACTATTGGAACTCGTGAGAGTGGACTTTATAAAATTTCAGGTCAAGTTGTTCAAGCTCTAGTTCACGAGACGGTAAATCCCTCCGAGCTTTGACACATAAGACTTGGACACCTCAACTACAACGCACTTCCAGGTTTGCAAAAGATGGTGACAGGTATGCCAGTGTTTTCTTTGGAGCATGATAGTGTTTGTAAAGGTTGTTCACTTGGTAAGAATACAAAGAAACCCTATCCTCTCAGTAATAGAAAATCAAATGGCATTTTAGACCTAATTAATTTTGATCTTTGTGGGCCCATGACTGCCCCTTCTATGAATGGCTGTATTTATTATATCATTTTTATTGATGATTGTTCGCGTAAAACTTGGATTTATTTCTTAAAGACTAAAGATGAATCTTTTAGCAGATTTCAAGATTTCAAGAATCTTGTTGAAAATCAAATAGGCAGACACATCCGAGTTTTCAGGACAGATAATGGTAAAGAATTTGACTCCTTCAAATACTATGAACTCTGTTAGGCATCTGGAATTAAGAGGGAGCTAACTGTGCCATACAACCCTCAGTAGAATGAGGTTTGCTGAAAGAAAGAACAGAACTATCTGTGAAGCAGCCAGGGCCATGATGTATGACCAAAACTTACCTTTATCTCTTTGGGCCGAGGCTGCCAGTACTGCAGTCTACATTCAGAATAGATGTCCACACAAAGCCCTTGAAGCGAAAACTCCTTAAGAATTGTTCATCGGAATTAAGCCTTCAGTTGATCATTTGAGAATCTTTGGCAGTTTAGTCTATATTCACATTCCAAAAGAGAAGAGGACTAAGCTAGAGCCCTCCGGAAAGAAAGGAACTTTTGTGGGATACATGGAAACCTCAAAAGCTTATAGGATTTATATCCCAGGTCAAAAGTGCATCGAAGTAAGCAGAGATGTGACTTTTCATGAAGAAGCAGCTTTTCGTCGGGCCAAAGAACTTCCATGTGATTCAGAGGAGCAGGAAGCTCCACCAGTTGATTCTTCAGATTCTCCTCTTCCAGATGAGCAGAGGGAGGAAACCTTAGAACTTCCAGAGGATCCCTCAAGGGATACTATTGAGTTTCCAATGGAGATACCTCCTGTTAAAAGGAAACCAGCCTGGTGTCGAGAAATTTTGAAATAAGCAGAAAAGCATTCAGCCCCCAAGGGCACCTTCAGAGAAAGCAAGAAACCAGATAAATACTCCGTTTTCATAGCTAATTTAAATACTGTGATTGACTCAGAACCTTCCACATTTGTAGAAGCCTCCAAACATCAAGTATGGAAAGATGCTATGAATGAAGAATATGATTCTATTCTGAAGAATGATGTATGGACCATAGTTCCTAAACCTCATGGCAAATCAGTAGTAACTTCAAAATGGCTTTATAAAGTAAAGCATACAACAGATGGCAGTATTGAGAAATACAAGGCGAGATTTGTGGCTCGTGGCTTCTCTCAGAAAGAAGGAATTGACTATGACGAGATTTTTGCTCCAGTTGCCAGGTATACTTCAATAAGGATTATTATCTCTCTTGTAGCAGTTTTTGGTTGGAAACTTCACCAAGTGGATGTTAAGACTGCCTTTCTTAACGGTGAAGTTGAACAAGAAGTATACATTGAGCAACCTGAAGGTTTCGTGATACATGATAAAAGATCTCATGTGTGCAAACTCAAGAAAGCCCTGTACGGGTTGAAGCAAGCTCCAAGAGCTTGGTATGGTAGAATAGACAGCTTTCTACAAAGTCTTGGATTCACCAAGAGCATAGCAGATCCAAATCTTTATATAAAGATTGTTCAAAATCATCTAGTTATCCTAGTCTTATACGTGGATGATCTGTTCCTCACTGGAGAGGAAAACTTGATAGCTCAGACTAAGAGGGAGCTTTCTGCAGAGTTTGAAATGAAAGACTTGGGGCTCATGCATTATTTCTTAGGCTTGGAGGTATGGCAGAAACTAGGTGAGATCTTTCTCTCATAAGGTAAATATGCAGTTGATGTTCTCTGCAGATTTGGCATGTTGGACTGCAAGTCCATGACTACTCCAATGATCTCTAATCTAAAGAGACTACAAGATCAGGTCACAGGTTCAGATCTAGAAGATCCCACCTTATATCGGCAGATTATTGGGTCTTTGATGTATCTCGTACATACGAGACCAGACATCTGTTATGTGGTAAATGCTCTCAGCTAGTTCATGTGTGAACCAAAGCATATACATATGATTGCCGTGAAGCATATTCTGAGATATGTTCGGGGAACCATAGCTTATGGTCTCAGGTACACTTCCAGTGGAGGTGTAATGCTCCATGGTTTTACAGATTCAGATTAGATG
>SNQJ01S0028771.1:72221-90548 GCA_010110895.2 Picea sitchensis
CTTATTGATTTCTTAGATAGATTCACATTGCTAAAGTAGTCTCCTCTTCTTGACATCTCATGTCCTCTTATGCTTCATGATTCATGCTTAGATAATCCCTTGTATCACATTGCTTAGATCTGTTATTTTTGAAGGGTTGCCCAAGTTGTTTTTCATGCATACAATGATGGATTTCTAAAAGCATTTGTCTTGCTGAGTTTGTTTTTATCACAAGTATTTCGTTGGATTATTTAGCACGTATAGGGGAAGGTAAATTTGTGAAGTTTAAGCCTGTCTTTTGAACCCCCTTGAGGCCACGGCCTTTGCCTATCTCCCTCTCGGCCTAACCTCTGTTATTGGTGGCACCTTTGCCTGCAGCCTCACTATATCTGACAGCCCACGACCTGGGCACTTTTAGGCCACCTTTCCTCACGGCTTCAGCCTTTCAGACCTCAACTTTTAAGCCATTCGATCTCCTCTTTTTAGCCCCTCGGCCTTGTCTCCCTTAGTGCTCACGGCCTAGGTGTTTAGCAGCCTCCTTCTCCCATCAGTCTTGGCTTGACAGCTTCTTTCTCTCAGACAGCAGTCTGCCCACTTAGTGCTCATAGCCCTGTTGACCTTTTGCTGCACACACAAAACTTGATTAATAACTCACATATGCACTTGGAAATTGTTTGATGTCTGATCTATATGCTTAGGATTTTAATTGCTCATACTTCTTAATGCATATGGTAATCTTGTTTAATATTTGATGTTGATAGTTTAAAACATTTATGCAAACATTCCTAATCCTTTAACTCTTAAGCTATCATATATCCCAAACGTCTAATGCAAACTGTCAACTCTTGAATTTCATACAAACTTAAGCTGCTATCATCAAGGATTAATGCTTATGTTCTACGTTCATGTGAGTAGAATTAGTAAGTTGCTGTTCATGCTTTAAAACTCATAGTTTAAGTGCATATGAGTTGCTGTCTAAAGTCCTAAAACCTTAACTGTTCACACCCTTTTGCTGCCATTAAACACACAGNATGGGCCCTCAAGGGCCATGCTCAAGTCAATCTGCTCTCGTACTCCATGTCTGGGATCATGTGGGCCTCGAGACATGATCTCCTAGTTATCCCTAGATATCGGGGATAACATGTTCCACTGGCAGTGATCATGTATCACTGAACAGTAGCTATGTGCTACTACGGTGGATGTGTTCCACTTGTAGTGATTGTGTATCACTGGACAGTAGCTGTGTTGTACTAGCAGTGGCTGTGTACCACTAGCGGTGAATGTGTATCACCAGACAGTAGTTGTGTACTACTATGGCTTGGCGTGGTCGTGTTCTATTGGATGGCATTGTAGTAGCTGTGTGCTACTAGCTGATTGCCATGGAGACTACCAGATCACTTGCGAGCAACTGTGTGCCACTTGATTGCAGAGACAGTGACAGATGATTTGAGCTACCGATGGCATGGTAGTAGCTGTGTGCTACTAGTTGATTGCAGAGTAGTCAGTGGACTACTAGATGAAGACATCGCAGAAAGATACCTCCCTAGCTAAGAGGGAGTGTTGATGTTTTGGTAGCTGCAGGAGGAAATTTCCTCTAGACAAACTTCCTTAGAAGAGAAGAAGATTTCAGAAGTCCAGGAAAACCATTGAACAATAGAAGAATACCCCAGAAGAGAAGTCGACCCATAAGGAAAAGAATAAAGTGAAAATAAGATCCCTAGAGAAGAAGTCGGCCCAACTAGGTGACTTGAAGACTATAAATAAGGGAGACGTCTAGCTCATTTGGACACACACACTCACTCTCTCATGAAGAAGAATGCGCAACTCTAAGGAGGAGAAGAAGAAGACACAATGCAACAATATCTAAGGTTCTTGGTTATTCTTGGTGAAGGCTTTCTCTTGTGCGCATCTCTATGAAGAAGTGTGCTCTACTTGTATGGTTTTGTCGTTGCAGCTGGGAGTGTTATCCCCTACCCTAGGGATAACTAAGGAGATCATGTCTCGAGGCCCAGAGGTCCTAGACATGGAGTGCCGAGAGACGAATAACTTGAGCATGGCCCCGGAGGGCCCCTCTTTTCTTCAGTGCAACCCATTTATCAACAACAACAATATCCATCCCACCAGCCTGATCCTGAAGTAGCAGTAAGTCTTGCTCCATGAGGTAATGAGTCCGGGTATCATGGTATGTGTCACTCTGATTCTTGAAGCACTTGAATATGTTGTATTGAAATCTCCTTCATTTCATAACGTTTGCTTGGAAATTATGCTCTTTGACTTGTTCATACCTGGAAGGGTGACATGGTGCCTTAGTAAGTTGATCTCCCTTTAGGATGGGTTGCCACTAGGTGGGACTGTGAAAGGTCATCATCCATTCCTTCCATACTTACCACTTTCCACCTGATCCTGAAGTAGCAGTAAGTCTTGCTCCACGAGGTAATGAGTCCGGGTATCATGGTATGTGTCACTCTGATTCTTGAAGCACTTGAATATGTTGTATTGAAATCTCCTTCATTTCATAACGTTTGCTTGGAAATTATGCTCTTTGACTTGTTCATACCTGGAAGGGTGACATGNAGAGGTCCTAGACATGGAGTGCCGAGAGACGAATAACTTGAGCATGGCCCCGGAGGGCCCCTCTTTTCTTCAGTGCAACCCATTTATCAACAACAACAATATCCATCCCACCAGCCTGATCCTGAAGTAGCAGTAAGTCTTGCTCCATGAGGTAATGAGTCCGGGTATCATGGTATGTGTCACTCTGATTCTTGAAGCACTTGAATATGTTGTATTGAAATCTCCTTCATTTCATAACGTTTGCTTGGAAATTATGCTCTTTGACTTGTTCATACCTGGAAGGGTGACATGGTGCCTTAGTAAGTTGATCTCCCTTTAGGATGGGTTGCCACTAGGTGGGACTGTGAAAGGTCATCATCCATTCCTTCCATACTTACCACTTTCCACCTGATCCTGAAGTAGCAGTAAGTCTTGCTCCACGAGGTAATGAGTCCGGGTATCATGGTATGTGTCACTCTGATTCTTGAAGCACTTGAATATGTTGTATTGAAATCTCCTTCATTTCATAACGTTTGCTTGGAAATTATGCTCTTTGACTTGTTCATACCTGGAAGGGTGACATGGTGCCTTAGTAAGTTGATCTCCCTTTAGGATGGGTTGCCACTAGTTGGGACTGTGAAAGGTCATCATCCATTCCTTCCATACTTACCACTTTCCATCTTTATTCCTCTCATCTCCCCCTACCTTTGTTCGGGCATTGGGATTGGCCACACTAGGAAGGGTTGTACTTTGCCTTATGGGAAGAAGGGGCTAAATGCCCAGAGGGTAAAAGTAGCTGGCAAGAGTTAAAAGCCAATATTGAAACCTTTGAGATGCTTCTCCCAGGGATTCCCGAGAAAGCAGTAAAATGATTCTCAGTAAGAAAAGGGAACCCATAAAGATAAATAAACACTCAAGGTACTAGTTGGTGGATAAGAGGTCTCATCACGAGCCGACCTATTATGACCATGGGCATGTAGCTGTATGACACTGCCACCTATCTGGTCACCAAACCAGGGTAGTGGCTCTTGGTGGCATAGCCAAGAGAAAGGGGGTCTCATCACGAGCCAACCTTTTCATCTTCGTGAAATGTTTGTGGATAATGCTATCACCTCTGGTCACCAAGCCAAGACAGTGTCCCTCAACTCATCCCTTGAAGCACAAAAGCAAAAGATCAAAAGATAATAAAGCTAAGATTAAAAGGAAGTAAGTATGCTAGGAAACAATGGCATCTATGACAAGGTGCAACTCGCCCTCTACAAAGGCACCCATAGGTAAGACTTACATTTCCCTGTTATCACTGCACCCCATGCCCAAACATTTACCCCATGCCACCTCATACACTTACATGACCTGGATTGGCTCCCACCTGGGAGACATCCCAAACTTTAGGAGGATTAGCCCAATAATACCCCTTGAGATCTTTTCCAAACTTGACTTCTCAAATTGCATAACGTCTTTGAGCTTTTGTCTAGCTAAAGGGGGGTTTGATGCACTTGTTTGGGTAATTTAATTATTGGATGTGATTTACATGTTATGATCCCTATGACTTATGAACCCCTGGAGGGCGTACTCGTTGTTGCTGCAGAACCTCGCCCGGTGGACAGGTACACATGAGGGAATGATTAGCTCGGAGCCACATGGGGTTGAAATCCCACAGATGGATGTTGTAACCTTAGCCAGGGGCAAGAAGACATCAGAGATTTGCACCAGGAAGAAAGAAGGACGTTACCTTTGGAGGCACCTAGGCAAACCTAGACCCAGGGGGATCTTGTTCTTCCACATAGACGTTGGCCCTAGAAGACCCATGACGTCATCATCATGACCCTGGATATTATCCATAGCTCGGGTTTCTGTTTTGGAGGCATTTATGAGCCTAGTGGCACATGTGGGCTTCATCTGGGGCCTTTGGAGGCCAAGCGACCTACCTTTTAGGCCCAACGTTCCACCTAAGGGCCTCAACATCACCCTAGAAGGGCATGACGTCACCCTTGGAAGTGTTTATAGATGCTAATTTATTTTATTTATGTCTAAATTAAATTTATTTGTAAATTGGCCAGGTCGACCTTTATTTGACCTAAAATTAATTAAAGGTCACTAGTTTTGTTTAAATAAACATAAAGTACATTCATTTTTACATCATCACTCATCACACAACAAGTGTGGTCTGAAATTTTCACCCTATTTGGAAGTTATTGGTTGAAATAGGGAGGCGCACTTGTCTTGGAGACTAAAATTTGCAACTTGGATCATTTCTTGGTGAAGTTACTTGGCAATCTAGGGTTTTATTGCTTGATCATTCTTGGTGAAGTAAGTAAATCTGCAATTTTCATTTCATTTTGAATGGTTATGGTATGTTTGCTTATTCATGTTAAAGATTATGAAATTGCTTGCTTGACAAACCCTAGGAGTAAAGGACTCAAGTTACTACTTTGCTCTTCATTTGCTAGACTTTACTAAGGTGATTTGACTTAGATAAACTTCTAAAGCCCTAAAATACTAGCACTTTAGAAGCCATTGTCTAGTTATTGTTGCTCTTAATATCTTTCAATAGTCTAAGGAGGAGGAAGGCGCTAGGGCCTAGAAGTGCCTACACTCTAGTAGCTCACCCCTTAAAGTTTGGATCCYGGAAGACTTAAAGTGCTAACTCTTCTAAGACCCATTTTTCACTTAGACAAGTATAATCATTGCTGTTACTACTTCCTAGTGAAAGCCATCACCTATTGACTCCATTAGCCCATAAAACACTAGTCCACTTGCTTTGGTGAATGATTGATCAAACAAACACTCAAACTCTCTTCCTTGAAGCTCTTGCTAACTTCTACTAACTCTAAACTAGATTAATTCATTAGTTAACTTGCTGCTGTTGCAAATCATTGCTACAGCCATATTAATCTATACTAATTTGCTGCATACACCTACATTACTTGCATCTGACTCACTCAAAAATTGCTTGTGATAATTGCCAAACAATCTACTTGATGAATGCTAAGTTTACATGATGTTTTCTTGCAATTCTGAGCACTAATACTTGTTTCTGTTACAAAAGATTGCTACAGCCATCTAATTGCAGCAAATTCTCTGCAAAATTGACATTTAATGCTAACTAAACATTGCCAAAATTGCTTGTGACAATTGATTATCATTCTGATTAGTTAAAACTATCTTTTCATCGTCTTTTTAAGCAATTCCAAGGCATATTTTTTGCAGCTGTTATAAAATACTTATTGCTGTTCTAAACTTTCATATTGCTGCAATTTTATATCAGCTAGCTTGTATTTCGAAGGTTCTTGGTCTTATGAAGCACTAACATCATTTTGTACTTGAAAGCTGCCATATTTTTCTTTGTTGTCTTGTTCTGGGCAGGTACACTTCATTTTACTATTGCTTCATCTTTTAAAGACCTAAAGAACCTTTTGACTTGAGTGACCAGTGAGAGGGGGGTATTCTTGCATCTTTGCCTTAGTTTCATCAACCCTTTAGGTTACTGGGGACGTCTCCCTCGGGGTAACCTTGATATACTCCTAAACAAAAAGGGGTTTCCTATTAAGGTTACAGTGATAGGTCACCCCCTTGTTATGCCAATCTCGCCTCAGTTGCCTTGGGCTTTGGGCAAGTACAGATTGTGTGATAACATGGAGCACTAGCTTGTGCACTAGTGTAGTGCCAGGGTTTCTTTCTTGTCTGTTGCTCTTGAGAGCTGATGTATGGTTGGACTATTGTTGACGGAATCTATCTCAGAAAGGTCGCTGGATTTTTCCCCCATTTGGGTTTTTCCCAGGATAGATCTCTTGTGTACTCTTGTCTATTGTTTATGCTGCTATTATTGTTCAGTCTATGATATAACTGTTAATGTTAAAGGAATAAAAGAAAATTGGTAACACTACTGCTCTATAAGTATAGAAAATCTAACAGTTTCACCTTGGTGTCCATTATTTCCACTCTAGTCCTGTGTTGTTAGCGCCCAAGGAAAAAGGGTATTACTAGGGGCCCTCACAAGGGTAACGTTCCTTTTCCCCGCCATACTTAACACTTACCATCGTGGAGCCTATCATAGTGTACTAAACTTTGGTAATGGGTCATGGTTCATTCTCTCATGAGAAGATGGGTTAAAGGCCCAGAGGTTGATTGCAACTGTTAGTAAAACAATAATGAAGAAAGAATGATGCTAAAGAAAGAAAGAAATAACAAGGACTTTTAAAAGCCAATCCATACTTGAGCTTTTCCCTTTTCATGTTCACCCTAGTCCCGAAGCAATGAATGCTAATGCTTGAAACCTTATAAAGGGGACTTGCAAATTAATACAAGGACAATATAAAAGGCAAAGTAAGGGGTTGGAAAAACATATTGCCTAGAAAAAGGTAACTCAATAGCAAGCACACCCTCCACAAAGTGTAACGTTCCCAGCCACCCAGGTTGGGCCACGTCACACAAAACTCTCCCAATTACAACTCTGATACCATATTGTAACTGGTATACTTATGCAATTGCTCAGATTAATGCGGATAACAACATCTATATATACAAATACAACATATACAGAAAAACCCATAAGAATAATTGAATAAATATTAACATAACACATAAATTAACACACAGTAAACACTTATCTTTAGTAAAAAGAACACCAACTGCATGCAGACCTTCCACGTTCCTCCCAGCCTTAGACCACATCGCTCATAAACTCTCAGCAGTGGGTCACCCTCGAGTTGGGGCTAAATTCCACCTGGGTAACAGATTTCTAACCAGGCTAAGGTCTGTTTAACAACATACAAACTCAGACACATGTGCCAACTCAAACTAACAACCTACAGTCCCTCATTCCCCACATGCCTGTCCCACCCCAGGAAGTGTGCCCCTTCTCTGCTCAGCAGTCCTTCGGCTACCCCACTTCTCTTCTGGGGCTTCAACAACATGCCGAACAGGAAGTCTTAGAGCCCTATAGCTGCAGTTTGACACTTTGGGAAATCAATTCCCAACAATTCTCTCACCTGGAGAGAATGCTCACGGGCTTGACAGCCTGTGTCTTCAATGTCCTACAGGCGTGACAACCCGCTTCTTCAATGTCCTACAGATCTGGCAACCCGCCTCTTCAGTCCAACTCCAAATCTAACCAAGGTCTTGGTACATGTACATGTACTAGTAGCATGAAGGTACATATGACAATAGCATGGAGGTAGTGAGGTACAAATGATAATGGGAAGATGCTCAAAGGAACTAAATTTCCCCAATTATATTTTCATGTTCCCAACTTGACACTTGTCATGTTGGGAATTATCCTGGTTCCACATGGATTCCCTCATAAGGTGATACGTTCCTCAACATAAGGACTAAGAATATATTTAAATATCCATACTTTATACTTTATACATTTTTGGGAATATTGATAAAATATTCCTTTGGCCTTAAGACCCCTAGCTTAGCCCATTTTCCCCAGACTCTTAGCTCCCCTTTCCCTTTCCGGTGGAGTTTATCCCCCCATACTCTTTTACATTGTTGGTCTGCAGCAATGATGTGTTTTCATTAAAACTGAGTGATTGCATTTTACAAAAATAGGCTCGTTGGCCTTTCAACGTCTGGCTCACCAACCCAATAACCATACATGCACTCTGGCCCCAAAGTATCTTGGTTCATCATCCTATATGTACAATTACATTTATATTTACAATGGGGTTCGACCTAAGAGTATTACACAAAGGCGCTCATAGAAATGGACCAAATGATTCCATAAGCCATGAAGTAAGCCCAACATGTTTCACTATCACACTTACTCTTGAAGGGTTCTTTTCTTTCCTGTTTCCCTCGGGATTTATCCCTCTACTTGGGTGCTTTCTTTCCTGCTTTGGTTGTCACTCTTAATAGGGTCTAATGATGGTCCTCCCATACTTAAACTTGCCAATATACATAAAGTCTTGAGCTAATGTGAAGTTTGAAGGGATACTTAATGTGAATTGTTTATGTGGCTTCTATGTTAAGTAACGAGTTACTTTATATGATTTAAGGGCTCTTATACTTTGTGAACGTTGGTCTTACTTGATTCCATACTTTGATTTGATTTGGATGCACCTAACATGGTTCTTTGAAGGACGTCCGCTACTTTCGCCCATGATGTTGTGCACCTTTTACAGGATATGGCACGTGTGATGCCGAGCGTTGAGTCATTGGATGGCTTGGAATACTCAGATACATTCTCTCACATCTTCTGGACCTTGGATGACGGACATATGGGCTTCCATTTGCTAGATATGGTCATGATGGCACACATATGGGCAGAAATCCCATACTTTGGACAGTGCACCCACACCTTACTCAACCACTTGATGGAAGACGTTGCATTTGGTTTGAATTGGACACCATGCAGAGATGAGATACCCTCTCTCCACCTTGGATGCTTCCTTTTCCACCTTGGACTCTGGACTTTTGATGATGACGTCATGTGCTAGGGTTTGATGGAGATGATGGGGTTTGCTTGCCACTTGGACACCACATGATGGTTTGATGTGACATGGCATTCTTCCACCTTGCTTGCACCTTGGACGATGACACATGGCCTTGGAAGGCCCTCCTTCACCCTTGGGAGGCTTGACATCACCACACGTGTGGCCTTATGATGGCTATTTTGCATGATTTATTTTTGTAGAGGCTATTTTGAGGGGTTGGCCCTAGTTGTAGCATGTACTATTGTTGTTTTACTCTAATTATGTGTACAAATAGGGCTTGATTACCTCATATAAATAGAGGAAGCACTCATTTCATTTTATCACAATCACAACTCCTCACACTTGTGAGAGAGCTTCTCCTAAAAAGTTCTCTCTACCTTTCTTTGTCTCTTGGAGTCTTATGCGCACTACTTGGAGGGATTTTGGATGGATGTTTCTCTTGTTGACGGTGGAATTTTTATGGATTAGGGTTTCCTCATGCTAATGCGCCTTGTATGTAAGTGTTTATTTTGAATGCATGTGATGTTTCTTGGTTTATCTTGGTAATTTGATCTATTAGAGTGGTAATTTTGCATGTTATCTTGATATTTCTGAAATCTTGAAACCCCAAGTGGAAAGATTAAGAGTGGTTATCCCCTTGCCTTGTTTTCTTTCACCTTAACTAGTTGAAGCATTTAAGATTTGCTCTAAGGGTTAGGAGTGGCTATCCCCTTAGGGTTTATCTTAGCTAGGGTTTGATTCTAGGGATTAGGAGTGGCTATCCCCTTAGGTTCAAGACCCAGTTCAACTCATCTTCCTTAGCGAGACGCACTAGAGAAAGTGGGACGACACCTAGGGTTTATGAGTGGATAAACCTAGTAGTCTTACTTTGAGGTTTGGCTTGGTTCTATGAGTGGATAGCTCTAAGGCTCAAACCTTCACCTTCCCTTTTGCTTGGCCTCCTTGTATGCATTGTCTTGACTCCATTTTCCCTAGGAAAGTAAACGACACTGGTCTTTTTATGCTTGTGATGCTTTATACTTCCAACAGTTCTCAAACTCTAACTTAAACTAGGTTTATGACATCATTTGCATGTTGATAGTACCTTAATGCTTTGAGTAATCATTGGATAACTTGCACTGTCATAAAGTGAATGCTACATCCATTAGTGCTACAATTTATTGCTGAAAACGACTTAATATTGTGGCAAAACTTACTCAGAAATATCATTTAGCAATTGGATATTGTTCCCCTTGTTGTAAGCTAAATTTGAAGACCTAATTACTAATTTTCTGGGTTGTTTTTCCTATTGCTGTTATAAAATACTTATTGCTGATATAGACTGGTTTACTGCTGCAAGTTTACAACAACAATTGGTTTTATGTGATATCTAGTGTCTGAAGGTGATTGATATGCAATATAACTTGGTAATTAATGATTTTATGCATTGAAAAGTTTATTGTCTCATAGGTTGCCCGATTACCTCGCTCAATACAATTCTTCCCTTCACTTCTCCTAGACATAGCCTATCGCATCTAAGTGACCAAGATAGGGGGTTCTATGCTTGTCTAATCTTGCTACTTGATCCCTTGAGGTCACCAGGGAATCCTCCCTTGTGTTGGAGCTCGTTCCTTCCTAAAACAAGGGAAATATCTTCTTAGGTGAAAATGGTAGATACATCCAATTGTTACACAAGATTGGGATCTTGTGGAGGGCTTTGCACAAGTACAAATCCTGTGATAACAAGGCCCAAGTGGCTGCACCACAAGGGGACTTACTTCAGCTTAGGTGCCAGGTCTGATGGGTAGCTATTTCACCAAAATTGACTGAGACTTGCAGCTGGCCTCATCCATTTGAAACTCATGCCATTTGAGCAGGGCAGTTCACAGCGAGAATGAAACGTTGTTGGATGGCTCAATACTGTCGACCTCCCCAGTGAACCAACACCCTGTCAGCAAAAATATCATTTTTAAACAACTCCCCCATTTTGGTCTAGAGTGTATTCTCATTATATAAAATTAACACGGAAGTAAGTCAAAGTTACATGAAAAATTAAAGTAACCTCGTGTAGACAGGTTATTTTCTTGTTTCTGTAAACTGACTTTTCTTAAACAGCTATACTTTTTACCAATTTTTACAGTAGTTGTTTTGTCTTCACAATTTCTTTTTCCAAATAAGATGAAGTCCACAAAATTTCTGTTCCAGTTTTGTCAAAGTCTGTCTTTTAAAATGCTTGTGATTCTGCATACTGGGACACGTGTTCTCAAATATCTGTGATGCAGGGTTTGTAGTCATCTTAAAAGAAGTGCTCTATTTTGTCTGTTGCAGATATGTGTCAACAGTCTTTCCCATTGGAGCAATGTTTGCCATGACGCTATGGCTCGGCAATACGGCTTACTTGTATATTTCTGTAGCATTTGCACAAATGTTGAAAGCCATCAGTAAGGACTCGCAATGCTAGTTCATATCTGCTCCACCTAAAAAATAAGAATTGAAAAGTATGCCTGGAGTAATGTTGAGCTTTCCCACGACATAAGGTCAAGAGGCTTTTCAGATTCTTGTTTTTAGCTCTTAAATTCTTTGTTTCATTTTCACAGTGCCTGTAGCCGTTTTCTTGCTGGGAGCAGCAGCAGGGCTTGAGGTACTCAGCTGCAAAATGTTTTTGATTATGTCGCTGATTAGCTTTGGAGTCCTTGTAGCATCATATGGAGAAATAAATGTCAACTGGGTAGGGGTGGTTTATCAAATGGGTGGTGTTGTTGGAGAAGCCTTGAGACTTATTCTTATGGAGATTCTGGTGAAGAGAAAGGGTCTGAAGTTGAATCCAATCACTTTAATGTACTATGTGAGCCCCTGCAGGTATGCATAATAAGAAATACACCTTCCCTTTACGTTGTTGCAAAAAGTTATACTCTAATTTCTTCCTCTGCAGTTCCTTTGCTTGTTTTGTTTCCATAGTTGCAAAAGGTTATTCTCTTCCTTCACAATTCCTTTTGTTGATATGCTTATATGATGTCTTGTGCAGTGCATTATGCCTTTTAATTCCATGGATATTTTTAGAGAAGCCAAAGATGGACTCGGCTATGAATTGGAAATTTGATCCAGTTATCATGTCATTAAATGCCCTTTGCACGTTTGCTCTCAACATGTCAGTATTTCTAGTTATTTCACACACTAGTGCATTGACAATTCGTGTAGCTGGTGTTGTAAAGGACTGGGTGGTTGTGTTACTTTCTGCATTGTTGTTTGCCGATACCAAGCTCACAACTATAAATCTATTCGGCTACGGTGTTGGTATGCTTCTCAAATCTTTAGTTGCTGTTTATTAGAGAGGAGGAAGTTAGACAAGTAGAGGAGTTCCTATTCAGCACTGTATTCACCTTAATTTATTTATTGGCTTAGAATCAAGATGTTTACGAATGCAAGTTATGTTGATATTATTTGCAGCTATAGCTGGTGTAGCAGCATATAATAATTACAAGATAACACCCCTTGCTTCCAGTGAAAGCAAAACAGAAATTGTCATAGATGAATGTTCTGCCAGGCATGATGAGCCCCTTGACAATCGTCAAGACAACTCATCTGTTGACAATAGATACTCGGATGGGCATATTGAAAGTGAACTAAGGTATTTGTTTTTAGCATGTATTATCATTAAAATTTGCAGATGTTTCATAGATTGATTCTATAATTTGTACTATACAGTGCATCCATTTCTAGTCCTTACCTGATGCTAGTGATGTTATGTGTTCAGTCGGCAGGAAAGCTAATGGATGGTGATGATTATGACTATCGGTAATTACTCATGGTTCTTAGGCAAGCATGGCTTGAAATTGGGTAAGCTTGGAAATATAACCTGTTATAACCTGCTATATGGAATTGTCTCTTCCTCCTGGACCTATTTATATAGGTTTTGTTTATGGGGAACACTATGCAGCAAATTAAAGCAGAAGCCAAACATTGACTAATCTTTTCGGAAATAAATTTTTATCGATCATTTTTTACAGATAATGATAAAAACAGAGTACTTTCTGTTTAGATTATCAAGGATAGCGTTGCTACTTTTCACTAACAAAATTTTGATACGAAATCAGACAATCCCTGGCAAGTCCTAGGAATAAAGCAGAAAGTAAGATATTGGAGATGATCTGCATTATATCCTTGGAAGATGAGACAACATCATTAGCAGCATACCAACAAATATGCTTGCTGATGAAGTAGCATGGGTCTTAGATATGCCTTGTGTAACAATTCGGCTTTGATGAAGTACTTAAATACAGAAATGTTGAAATGTATATCTAGTTAATAACAGCTTAATTTTCATTCCAATTGATTGATTATCAGTGAATGTTTCAAGGTCATAGTTTCAGTGCAGAAAGCACAAATAGAGAAACACGTATAGACAACTTTTGCCTGGTGGAAATCTTGGTTGACTGAATATTGCATTTGTTCTTTATTAAAATTTTTTTATGACGATTTTGTTTCTGGTTTAGAATTTTCTTGAACAGCTCACCATCAATAAAACTGATAGGTTCAATATACACTAATCCGATTCGTCTTCCTCACTTTATTGTTCATTCTCTGATTAAATTTTACAAATATATTTGTTAATGAACTTTGAAATTTATTTTTTCATTATTTATAAACCACGTATACCATTGAATGATTTGCTCACCTATATAAATAACTACCAGGACACTTCACCTTCGTAACTATATAATGAAAAAATCAAGGGGAAATGATCTGCCTGCTATCCATTTCCAATTATTCAAATCTTTGCGAAATCAATAAGAGCAATCTTACCCATATATTTTAGATAAGCAGCATAATACATCTTAGTAATTGCTCATGGCACTGTTCTATGATTAGTCTAGTCATACTGGATTCTTCTTCCTTCAGAAAAGTAAGTTTAAATATGCCTGCTTATTTGATATTTGGAAAATAGTTATAATGGAATATATGCTTAAAAACTATTTTAAATATTCCCTGATAGTACATGCATCACATGATAACTGGTTCATATAAGAGAATATACTTCTTGACCCTGCAATGACTAGTCTAGTCATAATTGGTTCATCCTTTTGAAAAATAAGTTTAAATATGCCTGCTCACTTGATGTTTGGAAAATAGTTATAATAGTCTATTTGTTAAATTGTTTTTTTTTTTTAAATATGCCTTGATATTTCATACATCACATGATAACTAGTTCATATAAGAGAACATACTTCTTGACCCCGCAATCATAATTCTTTCCTTCAATCAATTCCTTGATACAATGGCTTTTATTATTTTCACTTTAAATATTGATTTTCTTTTCTAGTGCAAAAGAAAAGCACTATTCCATAGATGGTAGACAAATATAATATAAAGAAATGGTATGGTCTACTGGTTGATATGGGATGTAGTGACACTAGCTGCGACTTAGGTTCAAACCTGGGCAAGCATAGAGCCTTGGATTATATGTTGCCTGAGTTTGACGGGATTCATACAAAGCATTAAATTTAAAAAAATGGATTTTTTTTTTGGAATGGAAGGAACAAAAGATAATTTATATCTCTGTATCTCATGGATGGTGATGATCAACAATGAATTACTGCTCAAGTGGCTTTATTGAGTCTCATAGGAATTTGGTAGTTGCTAGATTCACTATCCATGTGCCCACACAATGAAAACTATGCAAGTGAAGAACTTAAATGCATTAAAAGCACTGGCATTATGTTTTTTCTTTTAAAATTCAATACTAATATACATTTTATGGTTTAAACATAAATTCAAATGGTTTACAAACACTTTTATAACTTAATATGTTAGGTCTTGTTTTAAAATATTCCCTTTGTTGATATTTGTTTTATACAGATTTACTTTGTTTTTTTGTCTTTTTTTAGAAAAACAAGTTTTTAATCAAAATACTCACATGTGGAAGTGATACTCAGTGCAATTAAAAAACTGAAGTCTATCCCTTTTATTAATACTAGTGCAAAGAAACAAAGAGGACTTTGGAAGGCCTCATTTAATCTCTCTCATCACATACTCTTCATGAATTGCCTTACAAAACTACTAACAAGTCTTACATATTTTAACCACTAGTGTAGTTGGTCAACAAAGAAGACTTTGATCTCTAAGACTGATATTATCAGAAGGATGAAAAAAATCCATGCTACATTGAAATTCAAGCTAATATGGACTTTGGTTGTCCACTTGATTGGTGATTTTCCACTGATCGTTTCTCCAAGCAATGAGCAGCTGCGTGTCTTCAAGAAGGGTCTCCAGGGATATTCTCTCCATTGCTTGAATAATAGCCTTTAAATTTGCAAAGTCCCCTTGAATTTGCCTTGTTTTGGAGCTGTCAATTCCTTGGCCTTTTGAGATCCCATGGACACTGTTGGGGATAAGTACTGTTTCAGTTTTGACACTGGTCCGGTTCTAAGATTCACTTCATATTTTTTGAGTTCTCTTTGACAAGTTTGCCCAAGATTTCTAGTTTTGGTCCAGGTTTTGCAGGAAGGACTAGCCTTATTTGCTGCATTTTCTCTCTTATGAGTTTCAAACGTCTTCTATGGCTTCATTATTCTCCCTTAGTAGACATGTGACAACTTTTAATACGAGGTTAACATCACCCCACATTATTTTATGTTTTTCCTTTAGTTGATGAAATATTTTCTTCTTATAAATGTTGTTGAGTTAGAGTTGACCATACACGAGTTTAATGGTTTACTCCTAATGCAGTTTCATCCTCGTTGACTAATAAACCATTTTATTAATGTTACATTGTGTGTTTGTCTAGCAATGGGGGCAAATTCGATTATGTTCATGGGAAATAACTTTTTTTGAAAAAATATTATATGCATGTTGCAATTCAATGACTATTGTCATTTTTTGTTTGTGGCTTGTGATGTGTATTCCTTTCCACTCTACAATCCACCCAACAAGCATGACGAAAGCCAAGCACTCATCTTGACAACCCCCTGTGCGATTAGTGCACACCCCTCATCATGCTTGCCCCAATTGTATAAAACTTGCATTTTGTTCAATTTTCAATGAGCTATGGCTCATGTATTTCATTAAATTTTCTGTTTAGTTTTTTACTTGAACCATAACTACTGCGGCAAATCAAGATCACAAGAAGAATAACCATGCACAAGAACACAAAAAGTATCCTGGGAAACCCTTCTCAACAAGGGAAGAAAAACCAACCAATCCTTTGCTATATTCTTCAAGAGAAAGACCTCCCACACCATCACCAAATCTAACACACAAGAGGGTGTTGTAATTCTCATAATTTCAGACCACAACTTTTGAAATCATGAGATGACACAATGTTAAGTGTGTTTCCTCAATGGGGATTCACCTTTATTTATATAAGACTTATCACATCAAATGACGTGTCTATTGGCACAATAGGGCCGATCTCAATAACGCAAAATATAATTAATAATTACCATATTAATTATCTTTTACATTAATTATCTTTCACTTCAATTATTTTTCTCTTTATGGTGGGGTCGGCCTATACCCTTTACATCACAAATAGGATTATAGGTAAGTCTGACTCTTGAACAATATAGCAAGAGATCTCATACACCCACTAGTGCTCAGCCACTAGGGGCACATCCATCTGTGCTCAGCCACATGGATGTCTCTCTATCTCATCGCGTCTCACAGGGGAACCACACTCACTAGTGCTCAACCACTAGGATCACGTTCACCCGTGCTCATCCACAGACATGCCCAACTCAATAGATCTTCTTTCTCACTGCGTTACACATGAGAGTCATTTGGAGTTCATCATCTCAACTCTCTGCTCAGAGGAGGCTAATATATCGTTTCATCTTTGTCTCAGAACGATGCACCCAGCTCATGGGCTTTTCCACACGTTCACCTGTGCTCAGCCATAGACACGTCCAACTCAACAGATCTTCTTTCTCACTGCGTTACACAGGAGAATCATCTGGAATATCATCTCAACTCTCTCCACAGAGGAGGCCAACATAACGTTCCAGTTCTATCTCAGATAGAAACCACACACCCCACTCATGGGATCTCTATCAGGTCTGTGTCTTGGAGGATGTCTCACGCAACTATAATCGTCAATACTCCCTCTCAGCTAGGGAGACATTCTCCATCCGGCCAAATCTCGCACGAAAGTACTCGAACTTCGTCTTGGCTGTAGTCATCAACACTCCCTCTCAGCTAGGGAGGTAATCTTCACCAAGCTAGTTTCTCACGGAAGTACTCGAACTTCATATTGTCAAGCGGTTTGGTGAAGATATTTGCAATCTGCTCATGTGTAGGAAGGTATTGCACGTGTACTTCTTTTCTCTGCAACATGTCTTTGATATTTTATCTCAATGTGTTTCGATTTATCATGAAACACAGGGTTCTCAGAGAGCTTCACACAGCTATGGTTATCACAAATAATAATAGGATCTATCTCATGATCAAATAAATTTGTCAGAAGCTTGTGAAGCCACACTGCTTCACGGACTTTCACACTCAATGCTATATACTCTGCTTCTGCGGTACTCAAGGCCACAAAGCTTTGTTTCCTGTTGTACCAGAAAACCATGGCAAACTCCAAGGTAAAACAACAACTAGATGTGCTCTTCCGGTCCACTGTACTCTTTGCTCAATCTGCATCGACATATCTCTGAAAAACTCAAGTTCACACTGGAGGCATATCTTAGGCCATATCTAACTGTGCCTCGTATATATCTCAATACTGTTGGAAACTGGTGACAACGAATTCCTCTAGGATTAGGATTTCAGATCCTATAATCCAGCGTTGGTTATAACCAATAAGACCAAGTTAGAATATGGATGAGATTGCATTTAATAATCAGTTTCTTGTGTAAATGTATATAAATTTATGTAAGCTCGTAGAGGCAGAGGAGAGTGTGAGTGAGTTGCTGTAATCTCCTTGATCTGAATAATAAAACAACCGATGCCTTCGCTTGGTGGACGTAGCCCAATGTTTGGGTGAACCACATAAATCTCTGTCTTTTAATTCTGTGTGACTATGCTTGTCTTATGATGTAATGTCCCCACTTTGGGACATCATCACAGTGCTGAGGTTTATGATGACCAGAGTAGCCAGAGGGGTGTTATACCGAGTACAGGGATTATTGAGAGGCATTGTGTGGTCCAGCTGGCATTTCTCATCGTGCCTCATCATTTTGAGCCATTCCGCACAGGTTGGCTTTGGTTCTGTTGCATTATGATGATTTCCATGATTTTGACTATTTTGAGCTATAAGTCAATGAAATTCACTGAAGAGGTCATTTTGGGCACATTACTTGGAGGAACCTCTCAGTGCAATAGCTCATTGGAATCGGGAGGAGCAACACTACAAGATGGGATGGCTAGAAGTGACTTTCAG